>JAYJLV010032330.1:0-28117 GCA_036873485.1 Torymus texanus | reverse complement strand
ATATATATATATATATATATATATATATATATATAGATAGCTTGGCAGAGGTGCCACAAACATAATTAGGATGTATGCGTCGTAAAGATGGGTGGTATACTCGCTCGCGCCGTCGACGCCGACGGCAGCGGCTAAAGGGTCGTACGCGCGCGCGCGAGCGAGCGTATATAGTATTCAACAAGAGAGAAAGAGAGAGAAGCGTGCGTCTAGGTGAGCGTATAGAGTCTATTGTGCGATGGAAAGGCAGGTGATGAGGACGGTTGAACCACGCGACTTTGGTGTATGTGTGCATGTGTGGAGGTTCTCATTTTCGGATGTGACAATTTTTTTGAGCGAGAGTTCTGGTTGTGTTGGGTATAGACGATATATGCTGGATTGTGTTTGTGCCAAAAGAAATTGCGCATGTTTATGAGTAATTAATTGTGTAGAAGGGATATTAATAAAAGTTGGTTGGTCATCCTGAAAAATAATAATTTAGTAGGAAAAGTAGCCACTGTACATTTGAGATGAGTCAAGGTGACTTGGATCATGTAACGACGTAAAGGATAGTATAAGACCAAAAATAAAACTAGGCTCACATGATGAAAAAACATTTATCAACTCTTTATGCTGTTAAAATTTCTAGTTTACATATATGAAAACGTTGAGCAGATAACAATTAGCTATCTTAAAAACAATATTTCACTTACAACGCGCTACATGACGATTACTATTAGCAAAGAACTAATTTTCAAATTATATAACTACTATAGTGTATTTTTATTCCAACCAAAAGCAATCCCTATTGCAGTCCTCACCACTGCGGTTACACCATCATCTCCAGGTACAAACGCACGGTATAGAGGCACCACGCGTATATAGCAGCTATGAATTGAGAACCCTCGGGGGTCAGCAAAAGCTCAAATGTTGCGTTGCACCATCAGTCTCTCTCCCTCTTTCTCTCTCTCTTTCTCTCCCTTTCTCTCTTTTCGAACGAGTGCAAACTATTCCCTTTTTATTTCATCATCCCCACTCTCTACCTCGACCCGTACGGAAACTCGAGGAGGGCACGTGCCATCAGCTGTCCGCGCGCGTACTCGCACTGCTGGACCACAGCTGTGGTAGAAGGTGCACAAAGCACGGAACAATAAGCTACGCACACGCGCGTGGCGAACGGTACATTTCCGAGGCTCGCTCCCTCTTTCCGCGGAAAAGCTGCCGCCGCCGTTGCCCTTCAGTGTCTATAGCCTAATACGTAATATGTGTGTGTATATATATATATATATCTCACGTGTGTATATGAATCGTTCGACTTTTGAAGAGGACAATTAATTTTACAGACGAACTGAGTTCTATAAAGCTGCGAAATTTTTCCATTCGATTCTGGATCGAAGTAAATTAAGTGTGTTTCTTCCTTTTTTGGATTGTAAGAAAGGGAGGAAAGGTTGATTTACGAGGTGGAGAGTTGCGGATTCGGTAGTGCGATATGCGTTTTATTGCGCCTCGTGTATACGCGCAGGTAGTACGGTAATTCGCGAGATAAATTGTACGTAGGGTGTGTAGCGGTATACGTGTAAGGAGCAGAAATTGAATTTAAAACGCGTGAAATTAAAGTTACGATCACCGGCGATTTATAAAGCGATTATAAGGAACTCTTTAAAAAGTATATATAAAAGTATTCACTTAAGATGGTACATTACACGTATATACTATATGAGCCGAATTAAAAATTTATATACATCCATGCGTAATTAAAAAACTTTATTCTCTGTACCGACAATTTTTCCAAATTATAACTCCCCCTTTAAAAATCAGGTCAATCAAGCCTAAACCTCTGGTATGAATAACGCATTCAGCCAACGTGTGCACACGCTTATACATGACAAAATGAAAAAAGTCAGGGAGTTACGATTACAAAACTACGACGACAGAGAGGTAGAAATCGTAAATCCCGGGATCTTCGAGTCGGAAGCTGAGGCGCGCGCGGTCGACCGCCAGCGCGGCGTAGCCAATGCGATTATGCTGCGATCTACGTTTTTAACGAAAAAAAAAAGAAGAAGAAGAAGGAGGAGAAGACGAAGAAGAATGAAAGGATGAAAGGAGCGCGCGAGCGTAAGAAGTCTAGGTGACAAAGGCGACGCGCGACGTATACAAGAGGTGGATATTATGTGTTTTATTATATATACCCGGGATGATCGGGAGGTTACGGTGTTGAGAGGAGCGAACATGTGTCGTGAAGAAGTGGTGACTTGGAGGCTGATCGTGTTGTATCTTGTTGGGCAGGAACCAACGCGTGATAGGTATAAGGGATAGATTTGTTATTTGTTTTTTTATTTTTACGTAACTTTATTAGTGTTTGTTGGAACCGTTTATATACATATGGAATGTCTAGATTAATCGATCTATATCAACGGAACAATAAAAAAAAAAAAAAACAGAATTGATTCAAGACATTGATATTTTAGTCAAGCCATTACCACCGTCACTAATGCAGCCTCGCGCAATAAAAATGTCCAACGACCCCTTGTTTGCTCAAAAAGCACTATATACGTACAAGAACCCCCGAGTTCCTCAGTTCTCTCCACCTGTTCGCAATTACCAGCTGCGGAATCTCGCCAACAGCGTCTCAAAGCAGTTCCTCTCGTCGTCACCCCTTTTCCTTCTCTCTTTTTTTTTTTTAATGAACCTACTAGCAACAACGAGCCTAACGATCGTGTGCATATATATCCTTAACGGAAATCTCAGCTTCCTTTCTCCCTCTCTTTCTCTCCTCATTCACGCAATCTCAGTGTGCATGTCTTAGCTCTTGCCGAATACAAATCCAGTGGTAATTGCGAATTGCTGTGGAAGCTGGCTGCTTCTCGAGTGCGCCCAGGTGCTGCTGCTACTGCTGTTGCAATTGAATGTGCCCGCGCCGAGACCGGACGCGTTCTGTGCTATAATGTACGGGCAAATCTAGATGTTATACATGAACGTTATGTGTATATATGTATATTCTTTTTTTCTTCTTCGTTGAGTACCCGTACGTATAAACGCGGCAAGTCGCTGCACAGTCAGTGGGCCACTTGTGCCAATCTTTACACGGCGAAATTCGACGGCGACATTGTAACCTGCGTGTGTATATGTGTGTGAGAGAGAGAGAGAGAGTGTGTGGTACAGCCGGCAAATTCGACGAGACGTTGGGTAAGGGTCGTGGAATAAATTAAAAAGCGCGGGGTGGTCCGCGTGAGAATTATTGGTAGAAGTGGTTGTAGAAATATTCGATGGTTTGATAAACTGGAATGTTGTGAGAGCGGTGAGATTAAAGTCGAATTGAGTGAGGCTGATTTTGTTAATCGATAGAGTTGAAAAAGTTATACGAGATAGTTGGTTATAAGGTTTCGCATATATGAGCAATGTTACAGAATTAAAAAAAAGAATATTGTGTTTTATATTTTGTACATTTTACACTCATCTTTGAACTCATGCAACTATATAACTAATGTAGTGTGTGTGTGTGTGTGTATATATATATATACATATATATATATATATATATATATATGTCTAGTGTCTGTCTAGTATTATTGAATAATTAAACAGAAGCTTTTCCTGAAACTACTCTGCCAAAAATTTGTTATATTTTACTAATAATTATTTCTAGTTTTAAGGTAGTTTTAGGTAAACCGGACTAGCGAACAGGAAATTTTTCTCCTTTGTTGGATTACATTTTATAATGTAAATTATGTATAATAATTACTAATGTATTTATTTACTTTACTCTGGTCAAATAAATAAATAAATATATAGAAATAAAAATTTCATCTGGTAAAAGGTAAAAGAAACCTCGGATACTTTTGTATTATTGTCTTTTTCTTTTTTTTTAATGTATGTGCAACTCTTTCTTGCAAACCGTTTTATGTTGGAGAAGTGGTCGTTTTTAAACGATAAAGAAAATTAATTTACTATTGATCAAAAAACTTGTCGGCAGATTCATAACATTCACAACTCTTTTTATATTATTAATTTTCCAGAGAACCAAAAAAGCTGATACGTCCCGTGGACATGCTACACAAAAAATTTTGATTTCTTTTTCGTTGATTTTTGTACAATTGCTTATATGTTGTAGATTGTGGTTCACTTTTTTCAAGAAAAAAGAACAAAATTTTGTAGATACCGTCCGGAAATTGGTTAGCTTATTATTTGTCTGTCAAGAAGTAAAATGTTATAGTTTTTGCTGCTTATTTCACCAAACACTGAAATTTATTCAATGAAAATAACCGACAGAAGGACTTGCTTTTTATTATTTTGAAAATGAACTAAAATATTTTTAGAAATATAGATAAATTAAATTTTCAGAATATGGTTTATTTTTAGTTAAATATATTTTTTAACTAACTTTATGGCTAATAACAAAAAGCAAAAAAAAATGCGTATCGTATAATATAACGGGGGTCGAAAGCGTCGTCTAGATCGTATTTATTTTCGTTAAAACTAATTGTATTTTGATGGTAGATTTTGAATTATTAATATTTAATTATCAATTAAATAAAATCAAATTGAAAAGACGGACCGAAATATGAAGAAAACCATGTTTTCACTGCTGTGATGTACTATAAGCTAACTTATCTATTCAACGTTTCTATTTCACTTTTTCTAATCACTTAATTTTTTTGTTCCACAAAAATGAAATTCGTAAAAATACCGCAAACAGATCAATATCCTCAAATCGTAACGAATCTTTAGTTATAAAAGTTAGTTTATTTATAGCTCTAACGAATATCGTTCGTTAACAACAAATTATGGTTAACGCAAAGTAGTTTATTCATAGCTACGAAGCATATCAAACTTCTCACATTTTAAGCATAAAAGCTGATTAACTTCCTACTAAAGCACCACATTCCGATTAATATACATAACATTAACCTTTTCAGATACCTTTGTAACTCCACAACCTCTGTAAAATTAATTTTCAAGTCGCGCAAATCCAACAAAAACGTCAACCCGAGCCCACACACCTTGGAATCTCCCAAGAAATCTAGCTCACCCTTAACCTTATCACATTACCCAACCATTACAACAATAAAAAACCACGCCTCGGCATATTCTGTAACGACCTTGCCTCTTTCTCTTTCTCTCTCTCTCTCTCTCTCTCACCGACATCTGCCATTTCTCCCAAAAAAAAACAACCCTATAGTACCTCCTCTCATTCACCAACAATACCTACACCCCGTGAACACACTTGATATCAGATAAAAATCCTGTGCATACCAGATTCGAATTCCTCTCTGTCATATAGTACCCTTGCCTTGTCCCTGTAGACCTCGCCTTCTTGCCTTCTTGCGCAAGATGCACCAGGCGCGGAAGTGGGCGGCGCTAGAGCAAAAAAAAAAAGCCACGTGCGCGTACTTTCTTTCTTTCTCCTCTCTCTCTCTCTCTCTCTCTTTCTATACATGCAGTAATAGCAACAGCATATACACCACCCTTCGAGTGGCGCGCGTTGACAGGGGTGGTAGCAGATGCCTGCACAGCAGCAGCAACAGCCACCCTTGATCCAACGTCCATCGGCTCGTACTCGCCTGTATATATATACGCACCGGCTGCGCGCATGCCTTTGCGGCGCGCACATGCTCACCCTCCTATACATACATACATACATACATACATATATATCGGCCTCCGTGCAGATTTCAGCAGATGCAGCAAAGCAACGCAGCCTCTCTCTCTCTCTCTCTCTCTCTCGGCTAGAGAGAGAGAGTTTTTGTGATGTCTAGGGGAGGGTGCGCTACAATTGAACGCCGAGGGCAGGTGTGTATACGAGCAAGCAAGCAAGCAAGCGCGCATGCTCTCTGGCTCTGTCATCCATCCCCCTGGCGCGTGCCCCACACGAGCGTAGGCGGGCCCTTTATTTCTCGCCATTCAGTCGAGGGGCGCGTGCAAGCACACACACACACATACATGTATATATATATATGTAAGTGTGTGCTTCTTTGAGACGTTCAATTTCTCCCCCTCTACTTATAGATATACGATGTGTAGGTACGGAAAAGCCCGACCGCGTATATATTTTTGTCACGTGGCGCGCATCTGATTTCCAAAGGTTATATAGCGTCTTGGAAGAAAGAGTCGTAGATATATATACATATATTTGAAGGGGGGAAGAAAAAGGTGGAAAGAAAGGAAGGAAGAAAGAAGGATGGAAAGACTTTTCCCCGCGAGAGTCGTCACGCGAAACAAAGTATATAGCGACCGGTGGATGTAATATAGAGAGATCTTAAGCGAATGGAAGTTAAGTATCGAACGCGAGGGTTTTTCGGTTGTTGGAATTCGATATGCTACGGTGGAGGTCGATCTGTATATATATGTACGTATATAGTGCGCATGTTATTGCTATAAAGGGGGTGGCTGTGAGCGACGTGCAGTACGTTGGGAGATTCGTATTTCCCGTAATGTAACGGACATTTCAACGAGATCGGGGGGGGGGAGGAGATGATGATATGATGTCGTTGTTGTGATAGAAAGTAATCGAATTTATTCAATAATCGATGGGGGGAAGTATATATATGTTGAATTTATTGCCGGTTATAATTGGAAGGTGCAGAGAGTATATATCCAATAGGACAGTGTGTATTGTTAAATGGTTTAGAGTAATGTTAATTTCAGTACATTTATATGCCAATATAGTGAAAAAGAGTCAAATATTGTATATTATGGAACAGAGAGAATAAGAATTTGTGATTTACTTTTTTATGCTGTAAAAAAGAATCATGTCTCTACAGAAGTAGTTTGATAAACTTAATAAATTTAGCATCAAAACTTATTTTTTTTTTTTTGTTTTAAATTAAGCTTTATTGAGGATTATTTTGCCTATTTTAGCTACACTTGTTGAAAACAAGAATTACATATAAATTTTATATAAATACAAAAAGAAAGGGAAAAAACAGATATTGTTACTTTGTATAACTTACTATTTTTATTTTAAATCCTAATTATAACAAATCCTAGTTATAACAAAATCAACATAAAAGATAAACTAAGAAAATTCTTAAATGTACTTAAATTTATTACCTCATAAAAAAACAATAAAATAAACTATATATACCTATTAATTAAAAAAAAATCTATACATTTATTACGTAGAATATTTGCCATCCATTACGCGTAAAACCAACATTCGAAATAACCTACATACCCATCGATGAACGAGCACCATACGCCAATCAAATTACACGAGCCAAATTGTGCCTCTATAACGAACGTACAATAGCATATAACTACTACAACGAGGAATCGATCGACGGAAAGCCATTTGCGCTTTGGCTCGCGCATCTGAATGATTCGACAAATAATCCCTTGGGCCAACACGCGCCTCATCTGCACACGCGCGCACGCAGCTTCAACGGTCATATTATCGAAAGCCAGAGAGAGAGAGAGAGAAGCAACGGTCCCGGTAGGGGGGACTGACTACTCTTTCTCTTGCACATGTGTGTACACACACGCGGGCGCATAATGAAAGAATCCGTATACGCACGCACATATATACATATAGTAGTCTTTGTGGCACGCGCACACGCGAGACAGAGAGAGAGAGAGAAAGAGAGGGAGAGATTTCAAAAACGGACGCGACGCGTGCCGCTGCTGCTACAGAGTGAAAGTCGCTCGCGCGCGCCTGGTAAGCAAGGGGGAAACCGAAAGGGGGGAGTCGAGAGAACTGGTTGAGGGACGAGGCATGCAAGAGAGGTTGAATCGATTATTATAAGCAGTAATGAGTGCGTAATACCAAAGCGTTTCCATTCCAACTCCAGCTCATTATAATGATAAAAACGAAACGACGCGCTGGTTTCGCGCAGGACTACTCACAAGGGGGGGATATTCTGCCATATTATAATGAGCGACTATAACACGTTTCTGTTATATATATATATAAGCACATGTATATAATAAACAACTAATCTTTGTTACGTTCTGAACCATATCGTATGCATCATCTATATACGCACCGCCCACACGTGCCAGTTGCTAATCTCGAATCTCCCTATTTCTCCCCAAAAACCAGCCCATCAGGGTCCAACCCTTCTCCGAAAAAAAAGGCTCAAATGTTTTCTTTTCGAAAAGCGCCTGCGTATGTGTCCTAAGCAAAGGGTTAGAGAGAGCGAGAAACTCGTTCTCTCCTGTTCGCTCGTTCACTCTTACATCCTCTCTCCTCCCTTATATATATATACGCGCGCAGATGCATTGTCGCGGCGAGGAGAGAACAGATGCTTATAAGCCCACGTGTGTCTCTGTATGTGTGTGTGTATAGGTTATATACAGTAGTGCAGAGCACGCGTCTAGTAGCTCTCCTTTCTCTCTTCACTCTTACGCACACGCGTATATATACACACTATGCTGCCACCCTCTCCGTGTATAATCTCGACGCGGCTTCTCGTGTGTCTGCATCCGGTTGGTCACTTCCGGCACGCGCCCCGAGAGAGAGAGAGAGAGAGACACGTGTCTCCGCCTGCTTGCTTACTTGCTTGCTTGCCTACCCCCTCGACGGGTTCTTCTCGTACGCTCCTTGTTCTATCTTATATATATGTATGTACGCGTGTGCACACCCCCTCGATGGTGTTTTCTTTCGAGGAGGAGGCTGTACATAGAAGAGATATACGGATGTGTGATGCGTGTGTGTCTTTTCGGGAGTAAGGAGCGATTGACCACTTTGAGGAAAGTAGAAGAAGCGCGTTTTCTATATTTGGAGGTGCAGCTCTTCCGGGTGTAAGTATAGGAGAGAAGAGGAAATAGATTCACTTTACGCGAGGAAGAGAGAGTCTGCACTTTGGCGGCTGAGGTAAGGACAGACGCTGTGTTTTCTTTGCTGGGTGCAGTGTGAGGTTTCTTTGATGAGGGAAAGAAGGTTTAATCAAATGACGAAGGAAGTAGTTGGAATGTTTTTACGAGAATTGAGAAGCGAGCAATTTGTCGACAATTTTTAAAGGATGCGTTTGGGTTACTAGGAGTGTAGACAGAGTAAAGTATCTGTTAGGTGGAATTCTGGGTTTTTTGAGATATGGAAATTGTGATAAAGTTATTGCAAAATTATGTTCACACAGGTAATTAAAACATATTTTATTCGTGTACTATTTTTATCTATAAAAATAATGTAAAAAAAAATACGCAATTATAGGAAAATAGTGAAAAAAGTCATGATTATAATCTATGTTAAGTGAAAATAGATAATCATATTTTTTTAAATAATTATTAGACATTTCTTAACCCTTTCAGGGGCGGTAGGAAGTGTATTTTCCACCTCAATTTCTTTGTTTTTTTCGTTATAACAATGTAAAGTGCATAATTGTGGCAAAAATAATATAGAAATGTTTAGATACATTACTAATGAGTAAGTATAAAAAAAGTTATTTCATATTGATATCATTTAATAAACCGGAGTTATAACGAAAAAACCAAAGAAATTGAGATGGTAAGTATACTTTCCACCGCCTCTGAAAGGGTTACAGCGTAAAAATTACTCTGACATACAAGAAAATTTTTAATCTTGGGTGATATCGCTGCGCATGAAAATTGAACCAAATATTCCTAATTCCATTTTACGCTACTAAAATCAACAGTCTTGACTACTTTTACTTCAATCATAAGTTATTAATATTTGACCAACAGGCTACATATGCCAACTTTTTCCCCGGTCTCTGCTAATACTACATTTTTGTAATACTTATGCCAAATGATATATTAAAAGTAAACGTGTGGATAGGAAAAATTGTAATCTTCATTTAAAAAAATACATCAACATTTGTCGTAAAAAAATGTATGAAATAAAAGAAGACTAATGATTTCAATAAACATATCAAGTAACTACCAAACGTTACATTTATCTCACCACTTCTTTACCCCGGTAACAGCTCGATAAACCATCAGCTCACTACGAAAAAAAAACCTAAGACAACAACAAATAGGAAAAGTACGTTAGATTAATAACACACATGCGCAACGACGACCTACACCAGCGGCTCACCATCAACGATCAATCACGATCCCTAAAAAGCTGCGGAGAGGCTCAGGAAGCCGGAAAAAACGGAAAATTTAAAACCCCTAACCGTCATCTCTCTCTCTCTCTCTCTTTCTCTCTCTCTCTCCACATATACCTGGCACTTTTATACATATAACCAACGAATCTCTCTCTCGCTCGTTCATCCGATCGGCATACACCTATACACTTGTGCCGCGTGCGTTTGCGCAAGACATTCCGCACTTGCCTCTACACGTGGTCCTTCCATCATCTTCTTCTCTATCCCTCTCTCTCTCGCTCTCATTCTCTATTCTTTTTGAATAGAATCCCCGAAGCAGCGCCGCACCACAAAGGAGAAAATCTCGCTAGAAAAGCTTGCCGCGTATATATACATATATATACGTATATATACCGACAAAGGCGCCCCTCGCGCTCGCGCTTTGTCGTCGAGGTGACACACGCGCGCGCGCGTGCGCGTTACGCACGCACGCATATATATATATACATGTGTGTATGGACAGGTGGTGCTGTGATTTTGCATCTGTCGACGAGGAAGAGAGCCTGATCTTGGACCTAGTTTCCGAGAATCTAGCCGGAGATCTATCCCCCCCCTTCTGCCTCCCTCTTTACCTAGTGGATCCTTTCACGCTTCTTGAATCTTTTCTTGGCGCGTGCGCGAGGGTGCAGAGCACGTGTGTGTGTATGTGTCTGTCTGTCGTATATGTTTTCAGGGCTCGCGACCGCAAATCTATATACGTGCGCGCTAACGTATACGAGCGAATGGTGCATCTTTAAGATGCGCGCAGTCGAGGTGAAACCCTTTTGGAGGAGAAAGGTTCCTTTTTATTAAGGATGGCGGAGGGTAGCATATTATATAGTAGCAGGTCTTGTGATTCTTGAGGGTTGACCTGCTTTCGCAGAGTTGAAAGAGTTGCGGAGAGATGGGTTCAGGCCTTTTTCGGGTTTATGATTTATATCGCGGTGGAAATTTATTAATGGATCATATAGAAAAAAAGAAATACTTTTTTTTGTTGAAAGTATTTTTATACGATTGGAAAAGTGCTTTATTCGTACTTTAAGTTTATAATAAAAGATTTTTAGAAACAAAAATGAAGTTTAGGTAAATTCAAAATAAAATAATATAGAAATTCTTTGATATTATACGTTACGATGCAATCAATATATTTACGGTATTATTGATATTTTCGCGTTTTCGCTATCTGTTTTTATTTTTCGAAACTTTTAAGAACCCTAATTACAATTTAAAAAAAAAAGAAGGAAATGTTCCTAACGCTAAAAATATTAATTCACTCAAGACATGAAAAATTGTCGCCTTCTAAATCCTATTACCAACACAGCTCTTTGTACACCACTTATTTATAACCCCCACAGTGCACCAAATTAAAATAAGACCTCGTGCCGTTTGCTTACCCAAGCTCCAACCCCTTATATACGTACTTTCTCCTTTTATTTTTTCAGCTACATGAAAGGATGCATCACACCTATCAGACGCGTGCGCTGGCACGAGCCACAACGTCTATATATATATTTTTGGAAAAATCTACTCACTCTAATGCGCGACTTTTCTCCCCTTTTCCGCCGCACGCGACGACAACGAAGGCGGGTAAGAAAATTTAAGGTTTACGAAAAAAAACATCAACACAACGTCGCCACGCACGTGGTACTCATTTCGTCGGTGTGTGTGTGTCTGTGTGTATTATAAAGCGCCTTTGTGCGGGTTATAGTCACCGCCACCGCTGGAGAGTTGGAAATAGATGAAAAACGCCCAGACTTGAAAGAAACGGAATTTTTATTTTTGATGCACTTTCATTAGAGCACAAAGAGGAGGTTGGAGTAAGTGTGAAGTATTTTTTTTTTAACTGCGGAGTAAAGGTGCCGCTAGAGAAATGTTTGGTCAGGCGGTTACGTGTCAGGAATGTAGGTGATAAGTTCTGTAATATTGTAAATAAACATGCACATGTATTGTTAACTTTCATTTAAAAAGGGTGCATGTGTGTACTATACTCACTTAACGATGATCAAACGTACCACGTACTCTAAATATATATATATGTACCGGCCACAACTGCTTTCACCTCTATGAGTGCGATATTTATTAACGACCAAAATTCATCTTCCTGCGCGCCAACCAGACACGAATTATCACCGGCATTACAGGCACCGTCTGTTATACACTCCCCTCCTCTATATACGTATACGGGCAAAAAATAGACTTTTTCACGGGCACGCATACATACATATATATATATATACATATACGCACACCCAACCGATGCTCTACCTCGACTACAGTATATCGGTCCACGCGCGTGCGCACAGAGCAGATGTCGGCAGCAACACCTCGAGGAACACATGCTCTTAGTCACGCGCACGCATCACCTTTGTACATACGTATACGTATATATATATATTTTCAATCTTACTAATGGCACTCGCGTGGGGCCCATTAATAGGGAGCATCACGCGACTCGCTTGGCCACCGTTCGCGTTACTAATTCGAATGTATGTATATATATATATACATCCACGTGTCTATACGTTTACGTTATATAGAGTAGTAATCGGCAGGTGCGCTCACGCGTGCGCCTGAATTTAATTCATAATAGCGTGCAGTGGGTGTAGGTGAGCGGCTTTTCTCTTTAATTAAACGCGTATTGGAAAGTTGTTATAGGGAGAGTGTAAGGCGCCCCTTTGGAAATTATAGGAAGTAGTAGCGATATAAGGGGGGTCGGGTTATCTGGTTGGATGTATATGGCGGCCGCGTGTGGTTAGATGAATAGTTGTGTGCGCGGTATAATCGAATTAATATAAGAGAGGTGAGGATATGGACACCGGGAGGTATAATATTATAGATATATTTGTACAACTCTTTTATGGATATTGCCTGCGACGGTAGTGTGGTTGGGCTGGGTTCCTTACATTTTAAATTTTATATACGTTTGTTATGTAATTCGAGTTTTCAGTATAAGGAATTAGGCGTGTGAATATTGGGCCGTTTTTAACAGGTCGTGTAGTTTTGGATGAAAAATTGCTGGTTTGAGCATTGCTTGAAAATTGGATTTGTTTTTATACAAAAATGTCATAGATAAGTTTTTTATAAGAAGTTTAAAATTTTAAATCTCTGTACATATAATGTTAGAGAAAAGTAACTCTTTTATAATAATTTTAATAAGTTTGTTTTATTTTATTCAGAAATAAATTTAAAAATCGTAAAATATTCTACGTTAAAAAAATTCTAAACATATAGGACAACCAATATTTTTATATTTTGTGTTATTAACTGAGAAAATGTATGAAATGCATCAAAAATAACAAAGAAGTATACCAACGATTCCACCTTAATCTAAAGATTTATGTCGAGAAATCCGTCGATATTCAAATACATGCTTGGAAAAGTATTTTTAGACCGCTGCTTGAAAAATTTAAATTTCGCATAAAACAAACAACTGTTGAGCGTCAAGATAACGAGCATATCTAACCTGCAGATTCGAGATATAGAAAGAAAGACTGCAAACAGATTTTCGTATCGTCTTTAAACAGGGGACCCACTAATCTGAAAACCTCACATGCACTATCAGTGTCGGCGCGATAATCCTCAAAATTCCACACGCATGCGAGTTTCTAGGAATGCCGCGCGTTTTCTAAGGGTAGAACGCATGGTGTGAGTCTATGGTGATAACGATTTTCAACAAAACAGATAGGAAGACAAGGCTCAACAGGTATTCGATGGAGACGCGTTGATGTGTTTACACTATTCAAATCGTCTCACGCTTAGTTCTCGAAAAACCGTCTCGAAAAACAACGCGGTTCCGAAAATCACTGAATAAAATTATATACGCTGTTGGAATAACCTTGAATTACGGAACGCAGTCATTGTACGAAATCAAACGATAAATTGCACATAATACACACGTGTGTGTGTGTGTGTATATATATATATACACGTATACACACGATTCAGTAGTTCGATAAATATTACATACGATGCAGCCGAATTTAGAAGCGATCAGGCCGCGTATATAAACTCCGCAGCAGTGTATAGAGATAAGACGTTCGAACGTTGGTTTCCCGGCAGGTGTCACACATCGACGACAACGTCGCTGACGACGCGCACCTTGTGACAAATGCAAATAACCGTGGTGTATGTGTTCACCCGAGAAATGTCTCTTTTTTTTTATTTTTTCTTCAGTTTCAAAAACGATTCGATGAGCTGATGACGATAGGGAGAATCGGAGCGGAGCACCGATAAGGTCGATACAAAACGGTGCTTTATGCGTTCGTTTCTGGTATGTGTGTGAGTGTGTATCTCGGAGGCGTAAACTTCGGGGGAAAATTTATTTTGTAAAAATTAAGGAAAGATAAGAATACAGGCCGGTGCGCGCTGTCTGGTTGGACGCACCTTATCGTGGCAAGTTGGGAACCGCATGAATGGGACTGTCGTTTTCGCTTGAAATAAAATAAAAATTATTTATCTCCTCAAATATTTGAACTAAGATTTTAAATAAATGGCTATAAATGGATGCGGTTGTTTGCAAGGGAATAATTGTTGATATATATATATATATATATATAAAAGTTTTAGTGTATGTGTTCAATTGTAGATTAGTTATCAAAATATTGCAATAATATATACATACAGCATTTTTTTAAACAAACATAACGAATGAAAAAATAGTTGACAAGAAGAAAAATATTAAAATTTCAACTAAATGAGTTTTCAATGAAAATTGTTCTACAAAATTAAATTTTTTCAACAATTCAGTCAATAAAACAAGTAAATTAAGCTTAGTAAGCTTTTAAAATTTGTTATCACCATCTGAACCGCGTCACTCCTTACACCTACAAAAATCATAAAACAATTACGTGATAAACCACCTGTTTAGCATTATAACAAAATTCTCCAGCTAAAACGTTCGCCAGCGACACGTAATCCTCTGTCAACGTACGTTCGCGAGTAAACACTGCGCACTCTAATCTCTCTCATCTTTCTCTCTCTCTCTCTTGCTCTTTCTCTCCCCAAAAAAAGACGAAATTTCTGTACCGATAAAGCGACACGACGCGGCAAGTTATAGGTATATATTTTTCGGATTGGGCGCCTCTTCCTCGTTTACGGCTCTCAACTGTTTGCTCGTTCCGACCGCAAGATTAACCGCATTAATCCCTACTGCACGCGTGTGCGGCCTCGGTTAAAAGAAGAAAAAAAGGGAGAAAAAGGGAGTAAAAAGAAAATAAAACGTATATAGTGTGTAGTATGCCGCGTGCGTGTATGTGTGTCTGACGTAAAACCGCATAGTTCGGATTGCGTCTTTTTCTTCTTCTTCTTCTTTTCCATTTACGATAGATGATGAGCGAAGGGATGGGTTTGTTTTGTTATTAGTCATTGGGAATTTGGTGTCTTACCAGTGTAAAGTACGAGGAATTATGATTTTATAATGGTCAAATAGTGGGTGGTAATCGAATGTGTGCATGACGTCAGGTTTTACAATGTGCGCGGTTGTTTGACTTCTTTATTTTCGGGATCATCCGAGGGCCTGCTATTACGAAATTCCTAGGATTTTTATATAACAAGAACTTTTCGTTATTCGTGAACCGTACAATGTCAGTTATTATTCTTAGACTGCAATGTTTAAACACGCGAGACATCAATTAAAAATTTGCCAACCTAATTTTTTGGAAAACTCGCATTGATAATAATCCAGTGCAACGAGGTGCAAAGATATTATAAAATGATTGATAATATTTTTTATTGCAAGGTTACACCAGTCGTGACTAAATGCAATAATATTTGATCACCCGACGAGTCGGCATTGACATTATAGTAAATAAAAATTGGAACATTGACATTGAATAATCATTCGAGAGAACAAAAAGTTTCTGTTCATTTTCATATATACTTTTCACACAAAGGACCGAGAAAAAAAAATCCCCGTAACAACTCTATCACGTAAACGAAGAGGTTGTTCACCTACTCTTCAGCACATGCCACCTACACACACATACATAGAGCCCTTTACAATCCTTCCTTCTACCCCCTTTATTACACAACCGTTCGCATTATCCGTGTCCTCCCGCACATGCGACAAAAATGCTTCCCAGAAAATCCTCGTATATATATTGACATACACACACATATATACTATCTTTTTCTAAGCCACGGGTATATATCCTTCGAATAAAGACTTTTATCAAATCGTGCCGGTACACACAAAAATACTACTGTTCGTCGCGGGGTCCGATCGTCCGCATAAAGAGACCTCTATGTGTTATATTATTGCGCCGATAGCGTATATATACCGCCGGTGTATGTATACTTACCTATATAGAACGCGTTTGGTGTGATCATCATCGATCTACGCGCGTTTACACGCTGTGATCATATTCTCTATCTTTCCTCTTTTTTTTTTATTGGGTATACGTATAGCGATGATCCACTTTCTCACGCGCCTACGTGTGCGGATAATCGACTCTTTGTCGAAGGTGGATTGCGAGTGGGGATAGGAGAGGACACACGTGTGTGGGAGTGTAACGTGGAGTGAGAAGCGATTGAAGTGTAATTACGAGCGCGAGGGAAGGAATAAATGAGTGAAATGATGAGAGGCGAGTGGATGTATTGATTTGTAAGTGCTTTCTTCGAAAAGAAATTAAAAGTGAATTTTAAGTATAAAAATTTGTATTTGTAAAATATTTGTAATATATTTTAGAATGTAAGATAATAAATAAAATGAAAATATATTCTGCAATATTTTTCTCTATATTATTTATATTTATTCTTTGATATCATGTAACGTTTCTTGTCTTTTTTTATGGTTGTCCATAACATTTATATGTATAAACAATGTAAAAACACTGTAACCATTTTTCGCATAATCGGTAAATAAAGAAATAATTATTATTAATTATAATTATTTTATTTCCAAATTTGAAATTGACTAGCCTGAAACACAAAAGAAATTATATTTTTAGTTATTTTGCATGAGTGTATATAACATCTGAAAATTACATGCAACAAAGTAAAATTATAATTTATTCGTATACAAAAAGAATATAAATCATATTGGAGTTATTATTACATTCATTTTCAGCTTGCAACAATATTTTGATTGTTACAGACTTATCGAGATAAGCTAGTTAACATTTTCATACACATTATTAAAGTACAAATACAAATAAAACCATTCGAATCCTCACAACGTCACGAATTTTGATTCCGATATTTTCGCAGACTCGACAGGTGCAATTGATAGATAAAAACGTGCTTTTAATTACACCCACAGTTTTTTTCTTTCTTTCATTCTCTCTCTCTCTTCGTGATTAATGAAATATGCACAAAGTTATGAGTACTTTAAATTCCATTGTGGCGTCACAAGACGCGCGCACACACAGGCGCATATACCGGTTTTTTCAGCGGCATTGACGTCACGACACGACGGCTCGCAGCAATTTTTAAGTCGCTGTATTTTTTTCAATTTCAAAGATTCCCGCTCGCCAAAGGCAAACACATTAAACCTAAGTAAATTATTGATTAACGAAAATTTATCCTCTCCCAACTCGCGCTCTCTTCGAGTTTTGTCGTTGCGTACGCGCCCTCCTACACGCAGGCCGATTTCAAAATCTCTGTGGAATGAATTTATTGTAAATTGAGTTTGCGCGTTCGAGAAATTTCGGAGCATTTTAATTGCATGCGTGTCCGTCCTTCGTAATTTTAGCTTATTTACTGGATTACGCGAAGCTGAAGAATAAAAAAATGAAACGTAATCGTCATTTCATCGACACGAATATACCTCTGAATTTTTCTCTACATGCGATCGACTAACACGCTTTATTAATTTATTTATCTCTCTTACAGATAAAACACTGGCATTCGTAAACTTCACGAATATTGCGTAATATCTATATCTACCTCTATTCGAATAACTATTACTTTATATTCCCTAAACACGACCATTACCAGGTCGCATATTACATAATCCATCAGCTAAATGCATTACCAATATATCCATTTTACAATCGATCAGTACCTCCCAAACTTTTCCGACCTACATACAGCACCGGTCATTTATATTTCGCCAATTCCAACCACCCGTGATAAGAATCTTAACTCTTTACTCGCGCATACTATATATAGCGACGGTTATACACTCTCTCAAGAGGTCAGCTTCTTCTCTCACAGCAGCAGGAGTAGCATACAGTACAGATGATGGATCGCCGACATTAGGTCGGAAGTTGCGGCTGCAGTCTTTCACATGAGAACTAGCCGCTCATGCACGACTTAATAATGCAGTGCGCGCGCACGCGCTAAATATCGGCAAATTTGCACCGTAATGACGTACTGCTTTCATTCCCACCGTATATACCGCGCTTCTTTTTCGAAGAAGAAAGAATGTATATTCTATACGAGGTGCACAGGATTATACAATTCGCAAGAGAATGAGAGATAAGCGAGTGATACGATTCGGGGTAAATAGAGCGAAGGTGCGGAACGGAAGGTGCGTCGCAACTCGTGTCTTTTTTTTTTATCTACAAAGACGAAAGTTTATGTAATACTTGGTCGAGTGAGTTTGTACTTTGATGTTTGCTCTCTAGGTCTAATAAAATGTAATATACGAAACGGTAAAACGGTATTTTACCGGTATATATCCATGTATATCTCGGGTAATGTATATACGAGAAAAATGACGTAAGTATGCTAATCGCGCGAAAAGTCTACCGAGACATCATCACACGCACATCACGATGCGATGCCCCTCGGTAATCATAAACCATTGGCGCATACACAAAAAAAAAGAACGCGCAAAGGGTTAAATTCAAATCTCACACACTCTCTTCTTTATCTTGCTCTCTCTCTCTCTCTCTCTCTCTCTCTCTCTCTCTCTCTCTCCCGTACGCGACTTCTTCGAATTTACATATTAGCGAGAAGAGGAAGAACCAGATACACGTATATTATCCCCCTCTTGTAAGGTGTTTTTCTCTCTTACGTATATGTATATACCAACGATGAGAGTGCTTACCGGTCGGAATATACATACACACATATAACTCGATCCCTAGGGTGACAAAGCCTCGAAAGTGTCTTACAGGTGACTCTCTCTCTCTCTCTCTCTCTAGCTGTGGGAATGACCGTTGAGACATAGACATATATACATGCATGATGCGCCGGCGCGCGAACAGGTTGAGACGTCAACTCTTCTCGCATATGTATATGTATATGTATACGTACACAGCCCCTGGCAAGAAACCGTTGCTGCCCCGTGAGTGCCGGTGAGAATGAAAACTGCGCTCACGGCGATAACGACGGAAGCGAGAGTGAAAGAGAGAGAGAGAGAGAGAGAGAGAGAGAACGACGTCTTTTAAGTAACTGTCAAGTGCGAGTATAAGTATACGCGAAGAAGAAGTGAAAATGTTTATTGGCTGTAACGAGGTTCGAAATTGTTTTGTTGGTAACGGACACTGTTCAGAGGATAGCACGTGTGGTAAGGATTATAAGTAAACGGTTAGATGATGGGAGTAAGTTGCGTATAATGTATAATACTTATGATTTACTTAACCTTTTTCCTGATGAAATTATCTTATTTTTTACACTCAATGTAATCGATTAATGGTTCTATATATAAATAAATGTAACGTTATATTTTAAAATAATTGATAATTATATATCAATCGTAATACCGACGGTTGAACACCGATAACAGACATTCATAAAAGTCCCGAAAACAGCTGGAAGCATAAATTAATATCTATATACCGAACCATATACGATATACTGCACACACACACACACACACCGCGGCATTTAACTTCAGGTGAAAAGCTAATAAAACTCCCCTACCGCGCGCACCTTTATTACCAACTACCACCTGTATATATAACCTTTTAAAACACTGCATCACACCGACCTACAACTATAACCTTCCAATCACCATCGAATGATCTATCGTTTCCAAAAAAACCTTCCGCAGCTGAATCCCTCAAGATCCGATCTCTTTCTCTCTCTCTCTCTCTTGCTCTTTTACCCCACCAAATTTGTTAATTAAAAACTGCTGCATCTCTCCTCTATGCACGTATATATATACATACACCTCCACGATCGCTGCACCCCATTACCCGCACGCGCCTCTATCCCTCCTCTCAGCTCCCGACACGTGTACGGAAACTGTTTTTATCGACACACATACAACGATAAAAAAAAAAAGACCTCCTCCTCCTCCTTTTTCTGGCCTCTTCCAGGAACCATTCTTAGCTCTAATCCTCGGGGGGCGCTTGTAATCACTCTAGCATCTGCTATACGCGGGGGTCGATATATAGTATAGACACCAGGTGCCAACGGTGGTAGCGTCGGCTTTTCCGACTATGCGCAGTGTTTTAAAGACGATCATGCGCGTGCCGTGTGGTGTGATGGAGGGGCAGGGTTATAGAAGGAGTGGCACTGAAACAAAAGTTTCGCAGCTTCCTTTTGTTTTCGAAGTTTAGAGGTGGGGAAAAATAGCGTGAATGAAAATGGTAAGAGGTGGATACATATCGGCGGCAGTTCTTTTGGTTTGCGAGGGTGTTTGTGTGTAATTGAGTGGAGAGGCGTGAAGGTTGTGGCTGGTGGATTAACGAGTTTTTTTTTTGGAAATGGATTGACCTAATTGTTGGAATTAGGAGATGACATTGATACCTGGAAATATTGATCTTCTTTGCGTACATATTTATACACAAAACACTGATTATATAATTATTTTCTTCGATAGCTTTCATCTAGATATAGTATAACTCCGCTGCAAGACAAAACTGCCTCGAAAGACAAAACATCGAACCACTACTACTACTCCCACCGTTATAAACCTTATAACCACCACGCAATTACCGAAAAATTTACGTTCCTCTTATCAGCCACGACTACCACCCACAATCCAGTCTCTCCTTTATATACATTGTCGCGCTATAAACCTTACATAGCCGTCTCAACAAAGCCGCCCGCCCATAACCGTATACGCACGTACGTATGCACACTCTCTAATCTCGATACCGGATTGCCGCTTTGTTCGATAAGAGGAATATCGCGCGGAAACCGCGGGGGATCGCTGTAATGGTACGCACACACGCACGCACGCCGGTGTACGATTATTAAGGAGCGTAAGCTTCAATGAGGTGGAACGAGTCTATATATATATATCTATATGTAGACGTGTAGTTGTCGCTTTTAAATTACACAGGATTTTCTTGGAAGGGTGTACGTGTATGTATATGCGTGTGTGGGTTATGAGATACGTACGGTGCACGTGCAGAGAAGTAAGGCGCCGGCGCGTCGCGCGCACCTGACGAAAGTACCGCGCGGCGGGTGACAATGGTGCGCGGATTTCTCCTTCGCTTGACAAACGGTACGTTTATAGGATTTTTTTGGGAGAGATGAAGTGAGAGAGATTGTTGAAGATTTTTTTGTAGGAGTGGTAATGGTTGCTGGTATATAGAGATGCGTGTTGTGAGAGGTTCGCGTATTTTTGCAGACACTTGTACGACGAGGTGTATATAAATGCGTCGTGAAGAGAAAGATAATACAAGATTGTGTTTTTTTTTTCATATATTAAATTCAATCCTTTCTATTATTTCATTTCTATATCGTGAAATTATACCGCAGTAGTCACATATATACCTGCAACCAAGACGGCAGCTACGCACGGTTAAGACTAAGCCGCGCGAATCGGTAGCACTATAAAACAACCGCACACATATACATACTTACACTTCTATACATCGCTATCGAGTGATTTTACATCCACAATCTTTCCTCTCTTTCTCTTCTCGGTAGACAATGGCGATGGCATAAATCCCGCCTTCTCCCGCGCGTAGGACGCGATCGCGAATGCAGATGTCGTCCGACCGTCCGCTAAGGATTGGCCTTCTTTCTTTTTTTTTCTTTTTTCTTTGCTCGCGCGCATGTTTCAGAGTAGCAATGCAGACGACGACGACGACGACAACGACGTGATTTGTCGCGAGGCACGAACGAACTAATATACAGCGCGAACGAGTTTTCTGGTGATATGATGATGGTGGTGGTGGTGGTTGTGCTACAGCAAGAGATGAATATCCCACGAATGTATAATGTGATTATGAGGAGGTTTTTATAAAGTTTAAGAATAAATTTTTAATTGGAAAGGTGCCGAGTAGTACGCATGTGTATATGTGTGTAATTTACGTGACCTAAATCATACTGTTTTTTATTAATATATATTATTGTATAAAAGTTGAATTTGCTATTCCAAGAATGTAAATAAATAATATACATATATATAACGCGAGATATATATTTCAATGGCGACAAATAATTTATCTGCATATTTAGGTATTAAAATCAAGAATTATTCGTACCCGAGAAAATCTCGTAAATAGAAATTCATTATTATTAATATCACACGCGACACTTGTCACCGATTAATATCGCATATATAGTGCCCATGACATTACGAAACTCTGCTATTTTAAATTATGCAAATCCAAATTATATCAATAGCCATACGTGAAATCGCTTGCAAATAGCCCGAGCGATAAAATAAACCCCCCGAAAGAATCGTAATAACCTATAAACCCGTCTATATATATACATATACCTCCGCATCGACAGGTCGCTCGGAGACCAAAAAAACTCGAAAAAAAGCTCACAATTTAAATTGGATTATTACAGTAGATATCAGCGAATATACCCCGTATCACAGGATTAAAACTGACGCAAAGCGATCTCACTAACCGATACTACACTTCGAACTATCCCCCACTCTCTTAGAAAATTCGTTAACTCCTGGTATATCAACAAAAAAAATGCGCTTATACACTATATACGCGGACCCAAAACCCATTACTTGACCCACATTACAACGAAAACCAGTTTTCCCCCCCGACACTAAGAAAAAGCCTCCCCCGCAGCGTTATATACACACACATATACACATAGAGAACAAAAACCCCTTAGAGCAGAATTTCGCGCGTACGCGGTCTCGGTCAAACATAATTCTCCGGTTCGGCGCAATCGCGGGCTATTTATCTCTCCAACGCGAGAGCATATATATATATATATAGTATAGTCATACCACACGCGCTTACAACGAGTCAATAATATTCGCGCGCGCGCTCGCTCGCTCGCGTGCGAGAGATGTAGATTCGATCGTATATACTCACCTACATATATATACGCTATCCTTTAAGCGTATGATGTTATTAGAAGCGTGAGCTTGGGCGCAAGTATTAATACTTGCCGATAATTGTAGGCTGCTTGCCTATAGGGTATTTCGAGGCTGGCACACGCGCGTGCGCGATCGATCACGCGCGCTGCTACAGTAGTAGTGTTGTAGTATAGTAGTAGCAGCAGCCCGCGTGTATACGAGAGAGAGAAAATAATAATATCGAGCTGACGGTGTGGATAGGTGAGTATATATATATACGTACGGTTAGGTCTCTAGCTTCTTTAGATAACCTTTCGTAGCGGAGCTTATCGCTACGGATCGATAAGCTGTAATCGCCTTAAGGACTTTTGCTAAATCCTGTATATTGCTCGTAGTACGTAGTATGGTAGATATTTTTCTTCTTTTTTTTTATCGTATAGAGTATACATATATATAGGTATGTTGGTACTCGCGGGCATATACACACACACACCCACGCGTACAAGATAGAGTTGGAATTTCGTAAAAACTTGATTATTCTCAAGGAGAGCGAGGGTGGAATAGAACGGTGCTAGTAGTGGTTGTAGTCGTTTGTCTTTATATGGTTGTAAGTTATACACAAATTGTACTTGTAAGTATATAGTGTGTGTGTGTGTGTGTATATATATATATATATATATATATATAGGCGATTGTGAGAAATTGCGGTACGCGGGGGAGGGATAAAAATTCGCGATAAATGGAAAGTTAACAGTTTGTAAACAGGTATTTGCTTGATTACACGTGGAAATTCGAAATTAATCTGTTTTATTTCTAATCTAAAATAATAACGTACACGTTCGTGTAACTGAATTTTTCAGCAATATATCGTTGCTGCTCTATATAACTTCCATTGATATAATTACAGCTTATATAATAGAATTCACTTGAAATCATAACATTTTTTTATACTCTTTTTCTTGATCTATATTAAAACTTACTTTATTACACCGGGAACCTATTAAACAAACAAAAACTACCGCAATCACCTTAAAATCCATACAGCAGAGAACACAACACAACATACGCGACTTCGTATCCTCTCTCATCTTTCATTAAGACGCGTCAGACGAAAATTACAATATAATCTGCGCTTGTCTCTAAAAAATCCTCGCCTCACTTTATGGAACAATGAACTCTCTCATCCTCCATCCTCCGTATATATAAAACGCATCGACGTCGGCGTTCGCTTAAAAATTTCTATATACCGCATGGAACACAATGTCGAATGCAAAGTGCACAATAATGAGACACCCACCTCCCACCTCGTTATGCGATGACGCGTCTTCGATGTATATACGGGGGTACATAATGCGATGAGACGATGATGATCCGTAAAGGTCGAGTATTTTTTCATCGTGAACTATGGTACACTATATGCTACTTCCGTAGCGCGTAGGCGCGTAGCCGCCGATCGTAATAAGTGCTGGGATGGATCTATACGCTGCGTAGTGTGTATAGTTTCCGCGTCGACGGCTGGACCGAGTGAGTAATGACGGGCGCTGATTGTGGCTTTTGTTGTAATGACGTGAAAGTGCGCGCGCTGTAGTGCACGTTAAGTGAAAAAAAAAGTATAGAGTGAGGTGAGAGATTATTATTGTTCATGTGGTAGTCTTTGTTTCACGTATATCGGCACGCGTTTGATTCATAAAAGTATTGGTCGTGAGAGAAAGAAAGATACGTGTATATGCTCAATCACGGTTAACGTTAATAATTGTTTTTGAAAAAGTGTATGTATAAATTTGTTTAGCATAGGAAGACTGTTTTTGCGGTTTCGTAACTGTTTGACATTGAAACATGTCAAAATGTAAATACATATATATTTATACCGCCGAATTAATATTAAGGAAAACTAACATTTTAATAAAAAGAATTGATTATAATTCATCAAACCGTCAAACATTTACATTATCAAATCTCTTACCAGACTAAATACCTGTAATCGAGGTTCAAAAACATTTCCTTGGTAAATTTTTTCGCACGATTACCAAAAATAAATACCTCTAACTAAATTCCACTCGATTAACCTTCCTCGTTAGCTTAGCACACGTCGCGAGATTCCCCAATCATTTTCTCGCTATTAAGGCCGCGTGCACTTTCTCTATTCCATGTGGTATATATACAATATATACTCTGCTATAATGCAGTGCAATGCAGCATTTGCAAGAGGGGAACAATGGACCGCGTTACACACGCGTCGCCGCGTGAAAAATCTGCAGGCCCGCGCGAAACTTGATACACATGCTGACCGCCCTGTATATAACACAAACATATATATGTTACATATACGAATAAGAGAGTGGAATGAATTTTTTATGCAATCTTATATAGCATTTAACGAGGGTATTACAGTTTTCACTAAACTCAGCGGTTAAAGGGATAATCGAGAGATTGATTTTCATCAGCAGTATAGGGTTATATTGATGGTCACGATTAATTTTAATGAGAGTTTGATTATGGTATGGTGCATGTGTATGTAAGTGAATCGGATTGATTTCCAGATTGTTTTACAATATCGGTCTTACGCCTTCGCGTTAATGGTATCACGTTTATACGGTAATGCACTTGCGTTTACGCAAAAATTTCATTGTTTTTAACCTAATTGCCGCGGTACATTTATTCTCTCACAACTGCGCAAATACGTATATAAAATATACACATGCACATATTTACGCATGAGTCATCAGATGGAACACTTCAGCCGTCGAAACTATCGCGACGACTTGCTCTCAATCAGAGAGCGTCTCTCTCTCTCTCTCTCTCTCTCTCTCTCTCTCTCTCTCTTTCTCCCGAGAGAGAGAAAGAAGAGACGAGAAATGTCACGTGCGCCGCACAGCTCGTGCGAGAAAAATGCTTTCGTAAACACGCTCGCTAAATCATGCAAGACTCAACTGTCAATGATCGCTTCTCTCAGCACTGCGTATGTGTGTGTGTGTATATATACATATACATAACCAAACACATACGTATGCATATTTGTACATATTATATACATATATATGTATACAGGTTAAATCGAGAGAGAAAAATTGAAGGTTCGCCCACACGCGGCGAGCGAATAAATAAACCCACAGCAAGCGCGCGTGCCCCATCAATTCAGTCGAGATTATCGTTTTGCAAATTTGACGTTTCTCAAATGAGCCTGCAGAACGAGGGGCAATTTAATTAGGCTCCCTGGTACACATATATAAGCATTGGATATACACCTATATATATATACCGTCTTTCTTTCCTTATCGCTTGTACGTATAGTGACGTCAAGTGCGCGTGAAGGCCAAACGACGATGTGCACTTGATGCCGCCCCTTTTACACTCGAAGTCTCATACAGTCATATGGATTAACGGTGTTGTTTTCGAATCTGGTGCGAACGTAGAGGGGACCATTCTCTCTTTTTTTCCCTGTTTCGGCGTTGAATTATACAGATAATCTGCTTATCGCATGGCTGCTGTTTTATACAATGAGCGAGCGACGGTATATACATATATATGCGATACGTTGTGTATGGTGTCTCGAGACAACACGACGATATTGCTGGTACGATGACGTCATGAGGATGGAGTTTTGACAAATAATGCTGCTTATTTTCAGGTTTTCGGGGAACCTCCGTGCGAGTTTCGATAATGCAACAATGTTTAATTTTTATTCGGTAAGGGTATGATTTAAGATGGTTTCACTGGATATATACTTGATGTGGATGTTGTTAATGATCGTAATAAAAGTTTAAATGTTTTATAATAATTTACAGAAAAAGGCATACTTGATGATGTTAGTTTAGAAAATAATGGAATAAAAAAATTTAAATATAATAATGTTAACGTCACATTTTTTAAACTTCATAAATGTTAATATAATAAACTATATGTACTTATAACATTTAAAACTATTATTTTCACTATTACTCAATATACAAAGGACGATTATTAGTTCAATTATTTTTTTTTTTTCATTTCTCCGTTATAAGTTTAATTTTGTCAGCTCATGGAACAATATAAAAGATTGATTTTACTTTTCACACACTTCATTTAACTTGAAAGTGACAAGTTAATTCTATTCACAATCATATTGGTAGAAGTAACATTAAAGTAAAGTATAATTTTCAATTTCATAATGTAGAATCAGCATTCATTCAAACATAGAGTTATTTTTATACTACAATAAAATTAAATTTCTTCAGTCTCTTTGTTACTATTTAATCTTTCCTAAATCAGTTGATTCAACTAGTGCAAACTAGTTGAACAAACATTATTTCTTTCCACGCAATAACACAAATATAAGATAATTTTTCTCATTGGTCTGCATTATACCACCCGAGCGAACAATTCCAGCATACACACACACACACATATACGTATTTAAAAAGCATAAATAAGATCAAAAGTAACTCATAACCATCAGCGATGCGCAATCCTGGCGCACCTTCGCCCAGCGATCCATCAAGTGGACCGCCTCGCGTAGCAGCAGCAGCAGCAGCACTCGGAAGGATTTTTCGCGTTTGATTTACCGTCGCTATCTCAACGCATTAGTCTCTCTCGGCGGACCTTCGCTTGCTCGATATCATCTGTTGCTGTTGCTTCTGCTCGCGCATTAAGAAAAAAATGCCCACCCGTCAACGCGCTCTACGTGCTACGCACGTTTCGGTTCTCTCTCTCTCTCTCTCTTTCTTCCTTCCTGCGCACTTTCTCGTGTCCTGATGGCAAAGGTGAAGAGAGAAAGAGACGGAGAAGATCGTCTTACGTCTGCGCAGCACGTGCGTACGCACATGTGGAGAGAGACGGAAGGAAAGCGCTTACAGGTTGTAAAGTGAACGGATCCTCTGTCGCTGCGGGAGATTCTCATTTTTTTTTCTTCTGCTTATGTACAGAAAAAAAGAAAAAAATGAAGGTTTTTGATGAGTGAAGCGTATAAGAGAGAAAGAAGGTGTGCAGGAAAATGTTTGGTAAATATATATATATATAT
>JAYJLV010032311.1:0-28131 GCA_036873485.1 Torymus texanus | reverse complement strand
CTCTCTCTCTCTCTCTCTCTCTCTCTCTCTCTCTCTCTCTCTCTCTCTCTCTCTCTCTCTCTCTCTCTCTTTCGCTCGCTCGAGAGTGCTCGAGTGAAAATCAAGGCAGGGTCAATTAAAGCCGCGCGACGCCCGCCTCAGAATAATACATCACGCGAAATGAGACGAAGTGGAGAGAACGAGAGACGGGGAGAGAAGTCGAGAGGGAGTGAGTGAGAAAGAGACGAAGAGAGAATCAAATGTGGTGGTTGCGCTCGATGACAAAGGCCAAAGGGAGAGAGAGAGAAAGAGAGAGAGGTAGAAAGTATGAGCCCATGCACTAGTGTTGGTGGGTGCTATGCGCGTCGTTGTGTGTGCTTCAACGAAGAACGCGGCTTTTATACATGTGTGTTTTGAGCACACGCGACGTGCGTGAAGAGAGTTTGGCGGCTGGGGGAGTAGGCTTCGACGCCCGAAGACGTTTCTTTCTTGTCGCCGAAAGGGACACGTGAGAGTTTACGGGAAATATCGCTATAAATATGAACAGTAGTAGCACGCGGGCGTGTAATTGCAGCGGCACGCGCGCCCCCACACGATTTATTGGGCGACAGCGGCGAGAAAATAGCTTCGCTACCGGCCACACAACAGTAGTAACAGTCTCCCGCGCGCTCGCCGAGATAACCGCGAAATAAATAGCTTGGCGAACGCGCGCGCACCGTAAGTAGTAACGGTACACCCGAGTAAGACATCGTTTTGATACGTGACTCTATACGACTTGCAATTCTGGCCTTGTAGTAATAGAGTCCCCCTTCCTCTCTTGCTCTCTCACTGGTTGCTGATGGAAACTTGTTTAATCAAACTTTGAAAAAAAAGACGTGTAATTTAGACGGGTGTTCGACATTAGCCGGCAATATTAAAGCTCGCGCCCGACACGGGCACGACACAAAGCAAAATCAAAGCAACCCCGATACATATTTCATGACTGCTTGACGCGACACGTCGCGAACTGGAGCGCCGACGAGGAGACGAGAGAGAATTCTTTCTCGATACTCTCTCAAGGGTGGGGCGAGGAAGGGAAAAAAGAATGCCGACGAAAATTACGGGAAAATTTTGAGAAAGTGCAGAGCACGGGCCGAGAAGAGGCAGCGAGAGACGCAGACTGGCACGAGCAATGCTCTCGGGCTTGGACAAGAAAAGCGGGGGCGGCAGTGAGACCAAGTTTCCCTCGCTCCCTCTCTTTGAATCTCAAGAAATTCCCGCCTTTGTGTCGCCCTTGCCAAAGTGCTGCTGGCTCGGGGCGACAGGAGTATGTTCTCTATCCCTCTCCCTCTCTCTCGCGGCGGCTTGCTGCCTCCGAGCTGAGAGAGACTACTGCACGGCACGCTTCTACTACTGCTGCAGCAGCCGAGGAAAAAATGCGCCGACTCTCCGGGCAAGGGACAGACGGCGAGAATTCGCTCGCGTCTAGCGCTCGACTCCCGCAGGTTCTTTACGCGAGAGGAATGAGGAGGGAGGAAAAAGGACATCGCTCCGATTAATCGCGCGAGCGCACGAGCAGCGACGACACGTTATACCGACTGTGAGCTTCGATCGCTTTAGAGATCCTTCTCCTCCTACCCGTCTTACCCCTTTCACGCTCGGCTGCGCGCGTTCGGCTGGGGATTTAAAGGGCGCAAATCGGAAGAGAGGGAGAAAGAGCACAGCTGTGAACGGAAAAAACGATGGATCTCTTTATTCCGCAAATCTTAATTATTTGTGAATACTAAAAAAATCTTATTGCAAACTGCTTAAACTTGCTAATGGTACAGCTCTACTTCCGGCTAGCTCGTTATACGTTTTGAGATTATGATAAGTGAGGAGATTATTGTAGACTTTAATTCATTAGCTTAAAATTTTAAATATCCCGCGAGCCTGTGGGGGATATATATGTACATGCCTCACGCAAGTTTTTATATCAGCAGCATTTTTATAAATAGTCCAGGGCATAATTATACATTAAAATGAGTTCATTCTATACGTTATGTTCACTTAAAACGTAATGAGATTATACGAAACGTATTATAAATTCATAAATCTTCTCTTCAACGCATAAATTATGCAAAAGTACTCGCGTATGTTGCATCATTTTTTCGCTCGCATTGAAGCATCCTGTACCGATCCTACGTAGGCTCGTAATCTTCGCGTAAGACTTTCCAAAGTCAACACATTTAATCCATGGGTAGTTCGTTAAGCTGAAACATTCCCTCGTTCAATATTTGAAATTAGTACTAAAAATAAATCTATATAATAATAACAGGTACCTGAAAGCTCCGATTTGTGGTGGCGAATTGGTTAATAAACTCGCATGAATATGAAGAAGAAGAAGACGACGACGAAGAAGAAGCATCCGCTTCCTCGTAATACAGCGTTATATTCCCTCGATAAACGTCTCTGAGTCAGCTAAAACACAGCGTTCACGAGCGCAAAGTAAAACATACTGAGCACTACTCGTAGCCAGTATATACCTCGCGGAAAGTTCCTGCGCGCGAAACAAGCTCTTTAACCGCGAGCACAAAGCTCTCGGCGAGCACGCACACACACTCTGCGCGTTTAATTCTCCCGGCACGGAAAAAAGTATCAGCGTGACGCCTTATTTCTCTTATCGCTTTACTTCGTTATTAAAAATAACTCTACCGGCAAGCGAGGGGAGAGGAGAGACAGAGAGAGAGAGAGAGAGAGAGAGAGAGAGAGAGAGAGAGAGAGAGAGAGAACTGAAGAGACTCATCGCCGCGTGTCGGCTTTTCCGAGATATAGAGAGGGAGCCGCTGACGACTATAACTCCCTTTTTCTCTATCTCACCGCAAAGGACGCACGGCAGCGTAGCTGCGTTCGTTCGCGAAGGAGAGAAAGAGAGAAGCCGGAAGAAAGGAGAGACGGAGAACGCGCGATGAGAGAGAGGGCGAGAGTGGGGGGAGGAGAAAGAAAGGTGTACGCGTCACACCGGCCGCGTCACTCAACTCGCGGGGGCCATGGGAGCGCGCGCGAGGAGTGGAGAGGAGGCCGCCGTCGTCGCCACCACCACCACCACCACCACCGCCACCGCCGCTGCTGCCGCCGTGGCTCCGCCGCCTCAGTCAGTTCTCGACTGCCTTTCCACGCGGCACGAATTCCTTGCCGCTCGCTCGCGGTATACGGATACCGGCTCAGCGATACCAGCTGATACGCAGTTCCTACGCGATTTTACCTGTCTATAGCCCCCTTCGAGGCAGACGACAGTGTGTATAGTTTCGGGACATTGTCGATAGCCGGAAGAGGCAGACTAGAGAGGAAGACTGTTGGCACACACAGGCCCCCAGTCCATACAGATATATATACATATATATTTTGTAGTCGAGTGTTTTTCTGTGCCAGTAAGATAATAGATGAATACAAAGTGTGCCCCCCGCGAGTGATAGCCGTGTCCAGTCGAATTGACAGCTACGGTAGCAGTATACGCGCGCGCCTTGAATAATGTAAACGATATACACACACGCGCGCGCGCTCGTTTACCCCTCTGGCCGTTGGCTCAGCTATACAGCGAGACCGTGAAAAAAGAAAGAAAACGTGAACTTACGAGAGAGCAAAGCAAAGGAATCATATCTTGAAAGCACAGGTTTACACCCGACGCGCGAGGTACCAGGAGAGGAAAAAAAAACCACGATCATGATTGCTGCTGCTCGCTTTCACCGTAGCGGTGCGTAGAAAGTCAGCGCGAGAAACAGCGCAAAAGAGAGCCACGGTGCTCGAGAAGAGATGAACTGACACCGAGTACAAAGCTTACATTATCCTACGTGCGCGTGTGTCAAGGATAGACGGATTGATGGAGTGTCGCTGCCGGCTCGCGTCTACGTAGCAGCGCCAGAGAGGTTATCTCTCTCGCCGGGTGTAGAGTCGGAAGAAAGGTGTAGAGTTCGACGTCAATCGTCGTGGTCCGCGTGATACCTGGAGGTCGAGAACAACTCGGCCACCGGGAACGCGATGGTCGTACTGGAGCTGGAGACAGTATACGCGCAGGTCGCGCCGCACACGAAGCTGCTTAATAAGCGCTTCGTCGGGGCCCACAATTGGCTAGGGCCTCTCAAGGAGGCGCTCGTCGCCAGGCTAGCCGCTGATAAGGTATTACTTCAATTATTCCTACACTCGCTAAGAATAAATAGATTAAGGGTTTTCATACGTTCTTTTTTTTAATCGAGATTTTTAAGATCGTAATGCGCGTTTCATCGGCTATCAGGTCGCGTGATAAAAGCCAACGCGCGGTAATCGATGTTTCAAAGCTTCAAAGCGGGTTTCTTGTTCCCCCTCTTTTATATATGTATGTGTCTGTGTGTATTGGGTAGGCGTAAAAATTTGTTTATTGCCTCCGTGTGTCGCGGCGTTACTTTATTTGTGCCTTTGGAATCGATTTGGGTGAGACGAATAAACCCAGCCCTCATTTCCCAAGAATTTTCTGAAATGTGTCGAGGGAAACGTTCAATTTCCCATTTATCATCTTACATCGACGATTAATTTCATTCTAAAACCTCAATTTTCTCGGTTACTCGCGGGGCTCGATGAGAATTTTCACGGTAACGGTACCTCGGAAACCAGTCTGCGCAATAATTAATATCGTTAAAGTCCAGTTGCGACCATAAAACAACGCGGAACAGTTAAAAAGCGTTGTAAAGCGCTACACTACTCGCTTATAAAATAACGAACATGTACTGACGCATCGTTATACACATACGCTACGCAGTAAAAATATAGACACCTAATACTTTTTTAGCATAATATTATTATTATGACCCGCCGCAGCAATTCAAGGTAGAAAAACAAAGGCGACAAATTCTAATCTAATAAAAAAAATAAGACTCGCAAATGTTCCAACTGATTATCATCCCGTCAGTCGCAAGGTAAGCCAGACTTTGAATTACACCATCTGGTGAACTTTTGAAAAGAGGTGGATTTTACATTTTACGTTGCTCTCGCGTCGTGCGCAGCATTTATCCACAGGCGTTACCAAGCGCTCGCACGCGTGTGCAGGCTGCTCCGTTATCCGCGCGCGAGGGGGGAAAAGAAGCGAGGCAAGTCCGAGGTCGCGCTTCGCAAAAAGAAAAACCAGAGAGAGAGAGAGAGAGGAGAGGCCGGCCATGGTGATGCATACGCTGCATGGGTTCCCCCTTTTTCTTGCCTCGCATGCACGCACATGCACAGCGTTAGCCTATTTCGACGGACAGCAAGCGCGGATGCAGCATGCTCTGTAGATTCGTATACAAGATAGGACGAGAGGGACGGGCTTTCATCCGATGCTTTACTTACTCCCAGTCGAGCCTGCCACGGCGCTGCTGCTGATGCTGATGCTCTCTTATTTTTTCCTCCCGTCAAAGCTCCCGGCGCACACACTTTGATTTGAGTGGAAACCCAGCCCGCCCGCGCCGAGGCCGCTAGGTTATGGATAAAGAAATCGCTCGTGATATTTATAGAGTGCTCAAGTAAGAGAGAGAGCAAGCACAAAGAAAACATACGCGCATATATATTGGTGAACGACGAAAAACGTGCTTTTGTTATTCTAATGCGGCAGATTACGCCGCGTCTCTCAATACACAGTGAGAACAAAGTCGCGTATAGTCTGAGTTTACCCGTGTTCTCTCTCTCTTGACAGTTACCGAGATTTCCGTTTGTCGCGCGGCTTCAACGCGATATAATCGCGTGGTAAAAATGACGAGAGAGAGAGAGATGTTTTGCTATACGTGAGTGCGTGACGAAACGGCAACAGTGGTGTGGCCGTTCGCCAGCTCGTAGTGAGGTGGAAAAAAAAATTGCCATGATCATGCCGCGCGCGACTACAGAGCTCTTTGCATCGATTATCGACAATGAAATACCGTTATTTGCGGTTAAGCTTCTGTTTATCGTGCAAAAACAACGGCGCCTTTTCCTCGCCATTTCTCTACCCAACAACTCCCTCTCTTACTCCAGCTCTCGCAGTCTCGTTGAATTCTTAATATTACGGGCGTTACACTTTAACGCGGCCGATATTTTACGATGCCCTCCTCTCTCTCTATGCGTGTGTAAGGGAAAATTTATTCAACGATATACCGAGAACACGCGAGTCTCACCGCTGGCTCAGCGTGAAAATCAAGGATAAAAACGGCAAAAAATCCGAATTAGAATGAGTCAATCTGCTTAATTCGGCTGACGGGAAAAATCAATATACGTATATACATACTCGGGGTGTACGCGTAAGCTCGCACGCGTGCATAAAAAGGAATGTATATGTTTTCACGCAAAAGAGAACGTCGATTCGTAATCGGTCGTATAGTAAAAGAGCTCCCATTTAAAAAGAATTAACCTTCCCGCGGTTTAGAATATAGCAATAAGCAGGTATATTCTCTATAGCAGTTGAGAATGCGTATCAGACGTAGACAAAGAGTGTGTAAGAGAGAGAGAGAAAGAAAGTGAAGGAAAGGTGTATACATATAGGTATATATAGATAGGTATATACAGGGGCGTATGTGTGTATACGCGGCTCTCGGCGTGTCGTTACGTGTTATGTAGGGCTAAGTAGCAACCCACTTAAAATCGATCACTCAGCGCGCTCGCTTGCTCGCGCCCCCGACATTTACACACGTTATGCCTTCTATAGACATTGTTGTAGGCGGGAGCGAACTATATACGGCATACCTTGCACGCGCGCTCGCGCTCGCACGAAGGAGAAGGAGAACCAGAGTTGGAGTTTTTCTATCTATATATCTATACATATATATGTATGTATACATGTATGCCATCGTCGACGTTGAAAAGTTTTCGCGCCGCTACCTCCGAAATAGCGTGTATGTAAGCCTTCAATTGCCCGACAGTCCTCCTCGTTGCGGTCTCTCGCGTTTGCTTGAATCCTATCGTTTGTAACGCTAGAACCCTGCTGCCTTGTCTGTGTACATAAGCATTGCTGCCGCCGCCGCCGCCTCTTCGTTTTTTTTTCCTCCTCGCTCATACACGCGCGGCTTCAAGGTATTGAGATATCGCGCGACGACAGCCGCCTGTGTGTGACTCAATATTTATGAGTGTCGCGTTACTGTCAATGCCTGTACGCGACAGGGCCCTTGTCGTTCTCTTTCTCTTTCTCTCTCGCTCTTTGCTAACGCGACGTTAATGGTTTCGACGAATTTGATTAATCTGTGAGAGACGGAAATAGTTGACGCCGACGCTGCGTGCTGTGGCCAGTTTATTTTGTCTGCGTAGCTTTTCGACTGATAAGAGCTCTCGAGAGCGAACGAGCGAGTGTAATGAAAGTATTAATAATATACCTACGTACGTGCGTATCGAGGGCTCGAGGGATCGTGTTTCTCAAATCTCCGCTTTCTTCTTCTAAATCTCTCTCATTTCCGCATAATCTCTCGACGGATATTCAAGCTTCGTTTACCTCGGCCGCGAATTACGGAGAGAGAAACGAGCACAAAGAGTCGCGCGCGTAAATTACTATAAAACAACAGAAGAGAGAGAGAGCAGCGATTCTGGAGGCAAAACAGTCCTCTCCTAATGACGTAACCTCGCAAGTACGACGTACTATACGCGCGCGTAATCGTTAAAAAGAACCAAATACTTTGTTAATTAGCGCAAATTTCACACACTCTCTCTCTCTCTCTCTCTCTCTCTCTCTCTTACTTCTATATATATAAACAGAGTTGAGCGAGAGAAAAGTAGCAACGCGTGGAGTTGTCTGTCGCTGGTTTTTTCGCCCCCGCGTTGTCCTTCGACGCTGAAAATTTGATTATCGCACAGCTTGCGCACGCAAAGAGCCGCGGCCATTCTTTCTACGTAGACGCAGAGCACTCGACACTCGGGGGTGGCTGCCTGTGCGCCGACGTGTTCTCTCTCTCTCTCTCTCTCTCTCTCTCTCTCTCTCTCTCTCTCTACCTAGCCTTACGCGACGCATATACATACGCGCGAGTAACGCCGGTTTTATTCCGGCAGAGCGGAGCGCGTGTGCAGCACGCTCGTTAAAAGCCTCGCGCCGGCAGCCGCCACCACCGCCGACGTCGCCGCCGCCGCTGCATTCGCGCACTGCTTTCTGTCTCTCCATCCCTTTTCTTTCACCAGTGCTCCCCTCAGTGGTGTTGTTATCTCGCCAACAGCCGGCCAAGTATTTTCCATTGAGAGGAGTTTTAGTTTTGGTTGGTTAGGGAGAGATGGAGAAGGGGGAGAAAGAGGGGGAGGAGAGCATCCTTGAGAGATAATTAAAAATTTATTGGAGCGAATGAGAGTCTTATTGTGGAGGTCAGATATGAATTAATGAACATTCGTTATTATCTAGAAGTGATTTCCGAAGTGACGTGAAACGGACGTTTTAATAGGTTACGCGTTAGTAAACTTGGCACTTTTTTTTTATATTCCTTCATCGTGAGAATTTCGCCTCTTGGAGAGGGATGCTCATCTAGTTTTCTGACTCGAGCAAACTTCTTGAGAAGTTTGAAGTATTATGCAATTTTTAAAAACAAAAGAACCTACGTCGTATAAACCTACAAACCTTTTGTTTAATATTTTGCAAGAGTTCTTTCGCCGTGTAACTTTTCAGTAATTCATTATTCCGGAATGGGTTTTGCATGGAATATAAGTATTTGTAGTTTCTAGCGAACCGACAAAGTAGGATATGTTTTCAGGTTAACTGTTCGATGCTGGCAACAGATACATTAGTAAACTTAGTTCTAGTTCGGGCCACGAGGAAGAATAACACATTTGCTAGGGATGTCTGCCAATTTTCATTGAATGATTGATTTTCGAAATATCGTATATACTTGTCAGTTAGAAAAATGTCCCTCAGGATTCGAATGCGTATTTTCAAATTACTCTGCAATACCTCGAATGACAGTCTCTGGTTCTCCCCGGTTCAAGTCACCAAAAAAAAAAATGTTTGAAGGATAAGGGCATTCTATTTTTAACTCGCATAAAGTTCGAAAATTTATGTCGACCCTTTCTTACACGGCACACAGAGAAAAGCCGCGCGCGGTCAGGCAGACTCGCGCATTGATGCGGGCAGCTTTAAATCGAACTTTATTTCGACTTTTAAATGACCGGTAAGAATGCGGAGTACTCGTGTGCACTCTCCGGTGAATATTGCTAATAAATGTTTACCTCTTCAAACTGAAAGAAAAGCCATTAAAGTATTACTCGACCTTTGAAAATATCAGTCTCACTGCACGTGAATATATATATGTATGCATGCGTGAACTTTGTTTTACGCGTGTTATTTTGGGTGAAGGCGACATTGGCCAAATGGCTCAACTGGGAAGAGAGAGGAGTAATGCCACAAAAATGCCTTCAGCAGCAGAAGAGGGAGAGAAGGCACTTACGCAAACGCTCGCCCGCTCGGTCACGAAACTTGTCATCTCGGCAAAAATAAAACCTACCTGTTGATGTATATATACATCCTCGTCTTCGAGATGAATGAAACACGACGTCGTTAATACTATAATAGACTTGCTCTTATTTACGTAATATTTCACATACGTAGCGCAGCACGAGCCTACTAATTATTCAACAAGCTCACAGCCATGTTAACATAGTAATTATGAACGAACACACACAGAGAGAGAGAGAGAGAGAGAGAGAGAGAGAGAGAGAGCACAATTAATTCAAAGAAAACAAGTTATCAATCGATTTTCGGTAGCTCTATACCCACATTGAAAAATACACCTTTGCCAGAATCGCAAAAAGCTTCTCAGTTGGCTGCTCCGAATGAATCATCGGCGCAGTTATAAATTACCCTCGACGCTGCTCACCGCGAACTTTTTGCGCGAAGTCCCACACCGCGTAAGCAGATGCGCATAACAGTCGGACGAACAAAGCTCCGCACCTTGAATCCAATTCCGAAGCCACGCGTGGGCAGTAGTGCCAGCTACGCATATAGACGCTCGATCGGAGAATCTCTTTCGAATCTCGTTAGCGGCTCTGCAACGATTAATTAATGCACTAATAAGTGCGCGATCGAGAGAGAGAGAGAGAACAGCACACGCGGAGGAGTAGGAGGAGACGCGCTTGCGTAATTGAGCTTCGAGTTGCATAATGATAATGACCAAAACAATGCACGGTGTATATATACGCATAACTAGGATTAACCCTGGACGGAAACCGGGCCATGCACGTTATGGAATAGTAGCAATGCTCTACTACTACTAGTAATAATTGGTAGAAAAAGCAGCACGCGAAAATCGACACGCGTGTGTGCGGCTTTGTGATCTAAAAAGGCTTTGTGTCGGCGCTTACCCGTGCGAGTCTCTGAGCTCTTGGGGGCTTTGCGAGCTGCGGCTGGCCGTGTATGTGCACCGCGTATGCGGATGTACCGTTGCACCGGCGAGTTTCTCGGCTGTAAAGTAGCCGCACGGCCGAGCCGGATCTCTCCCCCCCTCTACCTCTACTCTGGTTCGTTCGCCGAGCGAGTTTCTTCTCGGCTCGTCTCTCAATTTTTATGGATGCCGCGCAGTGGCGCGAGACTCTCAAACGCCGAGATGGATCTTCTCTACGTGCACATACGCGTACGTGTATGCGTATACGTATGGGGTTCCGAAGGCCGATCGATTATTACTTCGGGATCGATAATTCCCGAGATCGCCGGGAATAGATAAGGGTATATAAGGGAGGAGATATCAGGGGTCATCTTTTTTCGTCCCTTTTCAGATGTAAAGGTCTGCAGGCTTTTTCGAGACGATGTAGTGTTGAATACTGCACGGTCGCGCCGCTGTCTGCGATCAATTTATCTTCATTTGCTCGTGTGTACATGTCTTCGTATGTATTTCGACCAGCCGCTGTCGACATTTTTTCACTGCAATTAGTGGTGCTCGGGAAGCTCCGAAAGTTAATTGCTCGATGAAGAAGTGCCCGCGATATTTCATAACGTAAATCTACCCTGAAATTTTTTGTCATTCCGTACGATGCACTGGGAAATTAATGGCTCGTAAGATGGCCCACGACGGTATGTGTCCTCTTGCTCCACGCCCATCGCGGTGCTTCTTTCTGTACCTTATACTTCTCAGGGTTCAGACTCTTTCGGTTGCTACCATATCATGTACCGTGCTTCTGAATTTCGTGTATTTCGGGGAATGTTTTTCCTATTACGAGTCAACGACCCATCGATCGTATCTCAGCTTCATTTTTCCAGGCTTTAGTTTTCCCGAAAATATGTTAATTTCAACTGGAATATCACGTTTTTCTTCATGGGAAGAAATTACGCGGCCCGTTACCGGCTATATCTTGTACTGTTTCAACAGACTGGAAATGAAATAAACAATACGATGAAATCTCCTATAATCATAAGCGGCCGGTATGCAAAAGGAAGAGTATATGTATATGTACGTATAGATTCTCCGACAATAAATTAGCATCGTAAAAAGTAGTGCAGCGCAAGATGAATCGTAATTCTGAGGATCGCGAACTCGTCGTTTTTCATTTTTCGCAATGCGAGCATCAGACAAGTCCGACTAATCATAAAGTCGCTTGACACGCAGATATGAAATGTCAATTGAGCCTCGGCATCGTTCTAATTGAAGAGACGCGGGCGGGCGGGCGAGCGAGCGAGCAGCAGCAGTCGCTGGAGAAAATAACGTTAAGAGAGCCACGTGAAGAAAGAGAGCAATGAGAGAGAGAGGAGGATGAAGGAGGCGAGGAAAGGGGTGTGAGTATGAAAGGAGGGTGTTAAGAATAAGGAGAGAAACTCACTTCTCGCGGAGAAGAGCGTGACGAGTCTATTCGGTTGCATCGCTCTTTTCCCTACCTCCTTTTCTCCCCTTCTTTTTCTCTCTCCTCGCGGCAGACAAGTGGCAGTGTCTTGTCTCTCTCTCTCTCTCTCTCTCTCTCTTTGCCGACGCTGCCGCCGCGCGCGGAGAATAGAAGCGCCCCTGGCCATTGTCTGATACGCCATTGATCACTCTGGAAAACTCGCTCTCTCTCTCTCGGTCGCCCGAGCAAGTGTATCTCGTTCTTCTCTCCTTCGGCTATTGCGTGCTCGCGCTCGTGCAACAGAGATAGGCGGGCGCCCTGGAACTTTTCAGTTTCCGATTCCGATGGCTTGCTGCATAATGCCTACTTGTCTCCTCCCCTTTCTCTCTCTCTCTCTCTTTCTACCGAGTCTCAGGCATCTGAAAGGCCTTAGCTCGCTATCGCGTTATCGTCGCGAGTTTGCGACATTTTTCCCTGCCGAGATGCTCTGTTTCTGCTACCCATCTATACTCTCCATGACGTCATCGTCCTACTAGATACAGATGCTCACTCATCACAATTGACTGTGATGCCTTCTTTTTACTTGCTGATTTGCATGCACCGATCAGCTAAATATATTTTTAACCCCCAGAGCATGCTGGAAAATGGAAAGCTTGATGAATCAAGAATGTGAAACTTTTCTCCGATGCAGTTAAATTCTTCATCTACGCACGTGTATTAAAAAATTTTTAATGTATCAAACGAAATCTATTTCTCGTTCGGCCGGAGGAACATCCACTGGCTGCATTCTTTTCTCCATTAAATTCAATGAATATCATGTAAAGTTACTTCTTCTGGGCTAGCGCTTTTATGAATTTAACAGCGTTGAGTTGAAGACACACGAAGAGACGCGACTGTAAACGACAGCCGACACCTCGCTGTCCCGCGGCGCGTTAAGCTCAGTGTACCATCCGGGAAATGGAACATCGGCACTGCCAAGAAAAAAAGAAAAACAGGAGTCGAGAAAGAGAAGGAAAGAAGGGGAGAGAGGTCTCAGTCACCACAAAGCGTACAGTGACCATCGCCGTTCCGCGTTTACGTAACTCGGAAGAATTTTCCTTATTAGAGCCAAATGACGTGGCTCGGTGGCTCGGAAAAAGGGCAACGCCACGATAACCGACGTAACGAGCGCTCCCATATATATTCGAGTGGAAAAAGGCGAAGAGAGAGAGAGAGAGAGACGGAGAAACGCACGCAAGCGCACGCGCGCGGCGTCAGCTCGCTCCGTAATTATCCGGGACGCACGAAACAATCGAGCAATTCTCCGCGGAGTCTAGCACTGCTGCTGTTGCATTATACGCGTCGCGCGCGTACGCCCCGAGGCTCGAAGCGCCACCGCCGACCACCTCATGGTGACGGTGGACACGAACATATATATATAGGGGCGAAGGAGCTTTGCATTCCTTTCGGCCTTGCAGCGTCAGAGACATATCCCAATGCACACGCGGAGCTTTTTGCTGTAGGTGGCCAGCACTCAGGGAATATGGCTTTCACGCACGAGTTGTAGCTTACGGGAGATCTCATTTTGATAATTCACGCGTCGATGGTTTTCGCGATGCACTTCGCGTCCTTGATTCCCCAGAGATTCTCAAGGGCTTCACGCCTGTTTTTACGTCGTATATACGCAGATTAAGTTGTTCACCTCCACCATTCTGGCCATTCCACACATTTTATTTCGTAATTTTCGCGCACATTGTGTCTGTGCACATAAGAAATTAAAAAATACTATCCTCATTACCGGGAAAAAATTGCCGCAGTTAGATGGAAATGCCCCCCCCCCGCATGCGCGCTCGTCTCGCGAGAAATAAAACGTTAACGCGGCGACGTTGCGGTAGGGAAAAAAGACTCGTTGCTCGGCGTGGATTTATTTAATTGCGAGTGCGTTTCTTGTTACCGTGACAGCAGCCGTGCGCGGGCTCTCGCATTACCGCTGACTAGCCGACTACGAGCGCGTGAAAAAGTAAACGCCTCGGGGGTACGCGTAGTCGCGGCGAGTGAGCTGAAATGAAGATAAAATCATTTCGGCGTTATACCCTGCTAGTCTCTGTTTTAAACGTCGCGCCTCGTAGTATCATTGAAAAACATTCGCCAGTCGTATATAAGCACACATCAAGTAATTTTCTCGCTGAGCGCACGAGTCTATTATAACACATAAATAGTTATCGCTTCTTCGAACGGCTCTTTTCTCCTAATACAATCATATTACACACGTGCATGCGCAGTGCAAGCGGCGCATATAGACGTATACGTCAAAGGCTTGGATGCGCGTTATTATATACACACAGATAGACACACGAGCTCGGCGTGTAGCTGCTTTCTAAAACAGCAACCTCGCTGCCTCGCGCCGGCGCGCTCATAATAAGCGCATCGCCATTACGCTTAGGTAAACGAAATCGCGTTGTTCGCGCTCGCTCGAATGCACGCGCGCGCACGTTGAAAGAAAAAGAGCAGGCAGGCAGGCAAGCGAGCGAGTGAGGCTCCGGTGTCGCTCCAGAAAAATGCAGGTTGACCAAGTGCTGACGCGTTAGCAGTGGCGGTTGGCGTATGGAAAACCGACACCAAGCTTGCCGAATCGCGTCAGTCGCTTGCGAAAAAATGCGAAAGAGAGGAGGAGGAGGAGGAAAAAGGAAGGTTCGCGTGCGTGGCTGTCGAGAAATAATAATGCAATATTTCTCTCTCTCTCTCTCTCTCTCTCTCTCTCTCTCTCTAGCGTTTGTGCGCGTTTCACAAGCGTGAATTCAGCTCGTCGCGCGTGGAAAAAATGTTCCTCGAAAGCCTAATCGCTCTTATCTTATCGTGCGGAGCGCGCCGCACAGTTTCCGCTGGTGGTTCGCAGCCGGAAACCGTCTCTTCCGTTCTCCTCTGCTCGCACGCTCACTCGCTTGCTCTCTCTTTCTCCGCCATCTTTCGCCAGAGAGTCGAAAAAAAAAATCCGAGCTCTCCGCGACCTCTCTTTCTCTCTCGCGCAGTTCTTCAAGGTCTCGCGGCAATTGGCTCTCTTGTTAAAATTATCTTTTACAGCGCGAATATATTACCAGCAGAGAGAGAGAAAGAGGAGGGGGGGGAGATTTTATGAGCTGCATATACATCCTCGAGACATTAGCACTGGCGTTATTCAAGCGCTAAAGATTGATTTTAAAGATTGATTTGACGGTAATTCGTAGGTATAACTGACGGCATTTCTCTCTCTAATTAGATAATGAACGGGTCTGTGCGGCAGGAATTTTCTGCAATATTTAGGTGCTTTCTCGCCTTCGACTTTATCGCTCATCGTAAAATTCACCAAGTGTAAAACGGCACGCGCGGCGAAGTATATATACGCTCGCTCGCTCACGCGCGGCTGTATAAATAAGGTATATATAAAAGGCGCTAATTAGCATCCTCCTACATTAGTTTGCGAAAGTCGAGCGTCGAGGAGATTCCCCCCTTCTCCTCTTTCTCCTCTGGCTTGCCGTAGAGATATCTGGGCGCGACGCGCGAGTCGCGCAATGACGAATTCATAAGTTCGCCAGATCTGTCAGTCGCACAAGCATCTCGAGGCGCCTCCCTCGCAGTCAGTCGCGCGAGAACGAACGGAGTAGTGCATTCAGACGGAATTCCATCTAATCGAGACCAAGCTCTCTCTCTCTCTCTCTCCCTCTCCTTCTCTCTTACTCCAATGGACGTTCGAAGGGAGTACGTATATATATTTTCTCACACCGACTCTCAAGCGTATACAGGCCGAACAAGGATAAAAATAGCCCTGGCCCTGACGTCCCTGAGGTGTCGTCGTCGTCGTTGTGCGCCATATACCATGCTCGTCGTATACTTGTCGGTGTCTCTCTCTCGCTCTCTCTCTCCGCGAGGCATTATTATATATGCGAAAATGCTGACAAGACTCGAGCCTCCTGGCGTCGAGTTCGCCTAGGCGGTGCGCAGTTAAGAGCTCCTAAGTGCAACGGCGCGTTACGCGCGGCGATAAAACAATCTTGGGCGCGAGCGAGCGCGACGGGTAATGAAAGAGGGAGGCGGGGGCGGAGGAGGTGAATCCTTTCGAGGCATACGAGAATATGCCCCCAACGACTTTTATTTTCCCTTTGAGCTTCCATCGACGGCCTTTTCATTCGGTCTTCAGATTAACTTTTCATTGCGCCATACTACACTATAGTTGTATATAGAGGCCCGCTTTTAGTATGATTGACTTGCTCACATTAACGTAGGAAAAAAATTCAAAGTGATCGTACAGCTGTTTTCGTATAGGATACATTGATAGCGTTTTTTTAGTTCAGTACATATAGTTTACTATAATGACGTCCAACTCATTTACTCAAACCAAACTGGTATACATCCAATTTTTCCTATGAACACTGTCTCGGCAAGAGCGTCGAGGGTAGAAAATTCAATGACGACCGCGTGCACGCGATACGGTCCTCCTCTCTTGGTAAATAAGAAAACCCGGAGGAAATTCAGCACGAGCTCTAGCCTTCAACAATACGAAATCAAGCTCTAAAATTTGATTTCTGGCGGGCGGGAGGGCGGGTGGGTGCGACCCTCCTCTCTGGAATGAAAAAATATAAGGCCTCGTTCTTCCTTCGATCGCGCACACGACACAGTAAGAAACCACTGCTGCCGCCACCACCACCACCACCACCACCAGCGCTTCCACGTATCGCTTCGATCGATATCATGTGTGTGTGTGTGTGTGTGTGTGCGTGTGTGTGTGTGTATGTTGGCGTTGAAAAGGCGACGGCGAAGTGACGAGAGTCAGCGAGCGAGCGAGTCGTAAAGCGAAAAAGGCGAGAGCGAGCTTGCAGACGGAATGTGTGTATATACGAAGAGGACACACACCGATTTTTCTCTTCCTCCTCACTATATATATGTATGCCCTGTAAATATTTTACAACGACAATGGGGTTTGTTTATTCTCTTTCTATCGCGCGATGTTGCTTAGAATCGAACGAATTTCCCGTTGAAAACAGAAGGAAAACTATCGCGCGATTTGAAATTCCATTGGATTGACGGTAAATGAAGCGCGCCGGCGAGTCTAGCGGCTCGCGACCATCGCTGTGTGTGTCGAATGAAGTGCAGCTGCTGCGGCCACCCATGCGGAATTACATACTTGAGAGAGCTTCAGCGGATACGTACAAAAGCTCGTTTTCCTCACATTTTCTTGAGGTCGCGCACGGCCCTTTGGGGCCCATTAAACTTCTTTCACATATACCTACCTATGCGCGCCCGGGATGTTCTTTACGCGCGCGCGAACGCGAGCTAAAATTATTTACGACCGCGCGACGATGACTTATGCCTTTGACCATGTGTCATCGGTAGCTTCGTAGGCGCGCTGTGACGATTATTCTCCTCTCGATACTCGTTTCGTCGAGTTATGTTAATATAGTAGATAGCTTCCATTGAAAATAATCTCCATGTTTTTTTTTTTTCTTTTCAAAACATCACCCGCGGCCTTGCGTTCATTATGGCACTGTTTTTCGTTTCAAAATTGTATCCGATACAATCGCACCTGTCTGTGTATGTGTTGCACAACATAACGAAATAGAATTTAATGTGCGATACACATCTCTGTATTTAGAAAATCGTTATTTTGCCAACGTATCTCCATTAACGTTGAGAGCGTTTGCCGAGTAATCGAAGCTCATAATTAATTCAATAATCGAACTTGACTGTGTAAACATTGAAAAATCTCATTCCGAGGTCGAAACTATCTCTTGTAAAATATATATCAAACGTGTCTCCTCTGGTATAGAAACAGAGTAAAATTCGCGTGGAGAAGAAATTCCTCATGCGATATATTCCGTGCAAAATGCGTGCACGCACACATATACTGTCTCTCGCCTGCCTCGATTTAATTGGATTAAAGGCAGGCAGGCAGGCAGGCAGGCAACCCCTCATGTACACGTAACAGAGTAAATAAAGCATCTACGGTAAAAAAAAACACGAATACACGTATAGGGCCGCAGGGGGTGGCGGCAGCAGCGGCGCCGGCCCTCACATTATATCGGCACTAATGAGCAGCCAGGCTGCCTCCCCGATTGTGAAACTCTGTAGGTCGAAAGAGAGTTGCTGCCGCCGCCGCCGTTGATGTTGCTGCAGGGGGGCGACGACTGCCGCTTAGATTATAAGCCCCGGACTAATGGACTATATGCGCGCGAGGTGTGTATAAAGGGAACGGGAAGGCGCGACGGAGTAAAGACAAACAGAGAGAAAGAGAGAGAGAGAGACGACGGCTCGGTCGTTGTTCGCCGACGATAACGGTCTAATAAAATCCGCCGGCGCGTTGTCTTCTATCTCTCTCTCTCTCTGTGCCATCGTCAACGTCTTGCCGTCGCTGTCTTTGCGTGACGAGTTAGTTTGTCGTGCGTACATGTGTGCGCTGGCCGCCTACGTGTGTTACGCCGGGGCTTAATAAAACAAATTGGCCGGGCATCGCGCGCGCGCCAAGTCGGCGACGAAGCCCGACGTCGTTCCTCGTTAGGGGGGGTCTTCAACACAAGAGAGAGACACATACACATATATATATACACACACACACACACACAACGGAAACCCTTGACCTCAAGAGTTTCCCATTCTTCTTTTCCGCCTTTTCTTTCCTTCTTTCTCTCTCCTCGCTCCAACTTTTTTCCTCCACTCTTCTTTCACCTTTTCTTTTTTCTTTACCTTCCCTCTCTCGCCAGTCAGTCCTTTTTCAGTCCGGCTATTTTCACTCTAATTAAGTCGTTATTCGCCTCTACCATCTCGAAATCACTGCTCGATTTCGCGCGCGTGACGTTCCTTCGCGGACGATTTCCGAGTACGTGTCGTGTGTCGCCGACGATACGATGAAGAAGTAGGGGCAGAAGAATAAGAAGAAGAGGAGGAGGAGAAGGAGGAGAGGCGCAAGCGCAAAATTTCGAGCTCCCGCGCGCTAACAAAGAAATCAACTCCGAATAATAAGGATTCTCGACCTACATCTCGCGCGAGCAGCCAGCGGAAGAGAAGGAAAAAAGGGGGACGAACTGCACAATGTGTGGCAGGCCTCGTAGTCACAGTCTCTCCCACTTGGCTGCGCCGCAAATTTTCCTCCTCCTCGTCGTCGTCTTGTCCTTTCCCGGCCACGAGTATAGCGGAACCGAGGACCAATGGAGCTTCTTCTATCGATGCACGCGAGCATGCAAGTATGTGCACCTATCGCCGTCGACATGTAATTGTTATGCTTCGAGAAGCTCGTGATGCTTTTCCTTTATGCAATTCACGGGTAATTTATTACGTAAATTATGCTTTTCCAGAGACCATTTTATTTTGTTAGCATTGAAACCAAAATCAAACAAAAATATGTCCTACATCTTCGTACACATCTAGCACGTCACTTTATTTTCTTCGATTCTGTGGAATGTTGACGCATCGGAAGAAGTGTAGATGGTACTCTCACCCCGGCACAGCGTTGTTTTGGCAATTTCGCTCGAGATTATAATTAGACGAGCTACGCGCGAACGCGGGGAAGAGCAATTTTTCGAAAGGAAAACACGCCGAGGGTTTGCCTTTAATCAAGCATCGAGAGACTCGCCAGTCGCTCGCTTGCTCGCTCGCTTCGATTCGGTCTATTTCGAGCCCGCGTGCAATAACTCAAAAAGGAGGAGTACTATATTGAAGTCGTGGGGGAAAATAAGGGTGTATAGCTGATATGCGCCGGCTACGTAACGTGTGCATTCGAGACGTCTATACGCGTAGCGGCTTTCCCTGCGCCCGCCGTGTAGCGTGTCATGCTTCACAGATTCCGCGTGCGCGCGCGCGCGATCGGACTTTCGAAATTCTTACTTCCTAAGTTTACCCACTCGCAGAGTAGCTTACAATCGCGAATTCATATAGAAACGTAGCTTGTAGCAGACTTTCTCATACAAACGTTGCTTTTTGGCGAAGGACATTTTTCAAATGCTAATGACTTTCTCAAATTTTTTTCACTCTCTTTCGTGTCGTGAAGCCTGTCGGAACCTTCTTATAATGTGTAAATTTTCTCTAAACTGTTGATATAACTCGGTTATGTAGTGAACGCATTATAAAACAGTCTTATTTCTTAAAACGAAGTAAGGTAGTGTCAATTCTCTCATTAAGCAAGAACTGCTGGCGAAACGTCTGTTATTTTGACGTGCGCTTGGCAACTAACGGCAGCCTTTAAAATTATCACGTTTTAACCATTGATTAAATAAAAATTTAACGAGTGAAAATGCCAGTAGTAATTATTATGAAACTTTACAACCTTTTTGTTTATTATTATTATTATTCGTAAAGTAAAAATAATGCAAAGAATGAGCTGTATAATAAATCAAAAGATTAAAATCATAAGGGAAGCCATACAGACGAGGCCGATAAGAAAAATTCTAAGCCACAGCTGCGTATGTGTGTGTGTGTGTGTGCGTTTCACCTTCAAAACTAATGAATTCGCGCAAATAAAAAAAGAAACGAGCACAGCGCTTATCTCCATCGCGAGCTCGCTGGCACGATTTAACGCAGGACGAAAATGTGAAACGACGCTAATTCCTTGGCGCACACCAGGCTAATTATACAGAACGTCGGACGGTTCGCGCTCCTAATCAAACTAACATATATCTATACACATATCGCGCAAGCGCTCCAAAATTCTCATTTGGAATATTAAACGATCGGCCGGCAGGCGACGATGGCGACAGCGCCTAATTGATCCTACACGAAGAGCCTCTCCCCCCATTGTCTTATCCTTGGTAAAAGAGAAAGAGTTCTGGAGAACTGCACCCCTCCAGCTTGTACGGCGACCTTGTGGGTGTGTGTACATTTAGTGCGTTCGTATAAATCGTATAGATGCGCAAGGCGAGGCCGGTTACCGACCCATTACTCGCTCGCCTAAAGTCTCTCACTCGGGTATAATACCTTATAGGTATAACCACACCCCGAAAGCCCATCCAATAATAAAATCCGCGTCATTTGGCTAAAAGCCGGGGCGCGGGCTTGTCGTGTCCGGCACGCGAAACTCTCCCCCGGCAATACACAGACACACCTGGAGAACGTGAGGGAGAGAGAAGGAGAGAGAGGGTGTGTACCCGTCGGCGACGGCCAGGGCTATCTTGGCTATATCAAGGCGCGGCCCTTATCACGCGACGCTCTTCCCTTCCACGCCCATATCCGACTCAAACACACACACACACACACACACACACACACACACACAAACACATATACGTAGGTGGGTGGCAAACACAAAAACATCTACACGCGCATGTTTCCACCCCCACTCGTGTCCTCGATGCTGCTGCTCACCGACGGCGGCGGCGGTGAGCGCGGGGGTGAGAAAGGCAGGTTGAGGGCAAAAGAGCGCCGCCGCTTATTCAATTGAACGAGGCGGCAGCGGCGGCAACGCGCACATCGCAAGTAGGTTAACATTCTAACGGGAAAACGCCGTGACGCGCAGATATATATGTATACATATATATATATATATATATATATATCTCTACAGGTATAGGTATGCGGGACACGAGCGCCTGCACCTGCACAATGCCTATTGTTGATCGCTCGCTTATGCAGTTGCGCGCTCGCTCGCGTAGCTCTGTGTTCGCGAGCAGGCGCGCGTGCGACGTTGATGCAGTGTGTGAGCTGCTGGAGAGGGCCAATATAATCATGGAGAGCGAGAAAAGAGAGGACGCGAGCACGCGCCAACGCCATTCAGGCTAATAATCGTGAGCGATCTCGTGTCCCGATGCGTAATTAAAAGCACTGCGCAGATCTGTAATGTGTAAATCAGGCGTAGCGCAGCGAGAGACTGAGCGAACGACCGATGATGAGACAGACACTTTTCTAGCGGGAAATTCTATGAGTCCTTCGCCCCCGAGTGTAGTGGTACAGTCTCTACGTACGATTCTTGGCTTGCACTCCGTGCCCCGTTCCTCTTTTACGACGCCCTCTCCGGGACTTTATACTTCTGTTTGTTCGGGAAACGTAGAAAGTTTCTCGTGCGCTTCGTAGCATAGGGAAAAAAATAAAATCCTGATATTGTCTTGTGTCTCCTCTTCATTGCCAGACTGGATCGAATGGACGTATTTTTTACCCATTTCACTTATTTACGTCGCTCTGCACGCTCGAAATTCGACAGGACAAAATCAGTTTTCCTCATCATCCAACCTTTCACCGGCTCTTTTTTTTATTGTGTGCAAAATAAAAGAAAACGTCTTGATTCACCGATTCAACTTCCGCTACTACTACTACTACGCGCATTACAGATGTTGATTCGCATCACATAATGTGCCGTGTCGCGCTGTATAAGATCGTCTCTCGGATTATCTTGTCGCGGAAAGCGAATCGCACCGAGTCAACAGCAGCGCAACTCGTTCCCAGCACTAATTACCCGCTCGTTTCAATGTTAAATCAGGCGCGCGCGCGTGTGGTGAGAAAACAATGGGGCTTTTCACCTTGCACGCCCGTATATATATATATATATATATATATACCCATACGCGTTACGATTCAAGCACGCGCGCGACTTTGATACGCGCCTCTCTTAAAATAAAAGAAGCGCGTATACACAGACATTTTTTTCTCTCTCTCCGTGGCCGCGAGAAACCAATGAACTTTCTCGGGATTTGTGGAAAACGTGTGCTCTCGTTCGTGGCGAAACAGAGAGCCACGGAGAGAGAAGAAAAGTAGGAAGAGAGAAAGAGGAGACTCCTCGTCGTCTTCGTCGTTTCTCAGGCCTCTATATTCCATGCAGCTCGAGCTCTGCTCGCACGGCTCAGGTGAGATAACGGTGCCGAGCCCGCGGTTAAGTAACGGACTGGCTATCAGGATGCGTCCAGTCCTCTTTCTCTCTTTCCCCTTCTCATCCACCTTCTCCTCCTCCTTCTTCTTGGCTGTATACATTTTGTCGATGCTGCTGCTCGACAAATAACCAAGGCGTCCTGCTCGCGCAATGTCATGTTACGCGGCCTGCGTGGATTACGTGAATTTCATAATGCAACGCGCTCCGCCCGTGTCTCTTTCTCAATATATATACGTATTTCTCTGATGCTTTTTTTTGCACGCTTGAAAATTCATTTCAGGTGCACTCGCGGTTTGACACCGCGCTGTATTACAGTTATATATCGGAGCGGGAGGAAGGGAGAGCGGATGGAAAAGTTATTCCATCGACAGCGACGGAGAACGCGTTGTATTGGATAAACTTTTGCCGATTCCCTTTTTTCATCCTGTATCAATGGGAGAACAGAGGTTTTGTTCGCGCGACATAAATGGAGTTATCGACGTTATTTTTTTCTGAGCGAACGCACACGCGTAATGAAAGCTATACTTGTGCAACAGCGCGCTTATATATATTTTTATTAAAATTAAAACGGCTCTGTGAGGACGAATTTGGAGAATGAATTTTCCCCTTGGCAATGATAATTGCTGCAATTTCGCGCGCAGCCTACTTTCTAACTGGCGCAAACGCGTGCGTTTACAAAATGTCAAAGAGGACAATAACAATAATTTAGTTCTATACATGTGACAGATTCAACAAGCACGGCAGTCTTTTCGAAAAGAGTGAGGTGGGAAAAAAAGGATGTTCTCGTTTCACCGCACGGAAAAACTTTCCGCCTCACGCCTCGTAATATTTAATCTCCACACCTGCCAGTGAAAAGCGTAGATTTTTGAGGAAGTTTTGAAAGAGAGAGAGAGAACGAGAAAGCAAAGAAAAATGAGGAAGATATTAAAAAAAAAAAAAAAAAAAGAAGTCAGCCAACCATGACGTCTTGTGCTCTTTGAGCGTGTAGTGCAGGGGCACATAGCATCCGGTTTGTCTATCTACGCGCGTCGCGCACGTGCTAATTCGAGTCCAGTTAGAGAGGAGACTGATCTTTTTTAACGGTACTCGCGCGCTGAGTTCGCTTGGTTTTTACGAGAAAAAAAAGAACGCGCACACACACACACACACACACACACACACACACACGACAATGCTTGCGCGACGCAAAAGCAAACTCGTCGTCGCTATATACGCCATGTTTGCACGCGCGGCCATGAATTATTCATTTTTCGTCGAAAAAAAGCTTCGAGCCAAACGCGCTCTGCTCTTATCCTTCTTTGTTCTCTGTCTAGCTTCTATCTCTTTCCCGCCCTCTCTCGTTCGAATAAAAATAAGGAAGCACGCCGGAGATTATCTTTCGTCGAGCGTTGATTGCGGGCGCGAAATAAAGGGACGAATTGTAGGTCGGGGAAAGAAAAAGGGGGAGAGCAATCGATATATAGCCGCGATGTGTCTAGTCGATTCGCACATCGCCAAAATGGATTAACAGACGGGACGCGTTGATAGAAGCCTTACCAGACTCTCTTATCCCTTTTCATTCGCTGAACGCGTAAACGAGAACGCGCGTGCCTTTGCACTCACTGTTTTCAAGCAACTTGTCGAAGTCGTTATACAGCTGAGAAATTCCTTGCCTGGTCCTTGCCGGTAGATTAATGGTATGCTGCCGCTCTAAGGTCAAGTTCTCTGGAATTGTTTCATGGGGACTACTAAGCGCCTATGTAATCGCGAGTGAATTGAGCAATTGTTTTTTTCTCGCAGCAGAGAAACACGTTGCGACGTGTGTGTATATATATATATATATATATAGGTATATTTTGAACGTATCTACGATCTGATAAATGTGTACTGCTCACATGACTTTGCTTTTCAAGCTTTACATTAGTAAGAATTTCAAATGAAGGTATTCGAAAAGATATAAATAATCCAATTGACTTTGCATCGGCCGGCGAGAGCTAACATGTAGAGCAAAATCAGATAAGAAATGACAGTATTTCATGAAAATTTCAGTTTGAATCGTACAGCAACTCCGCGTATATTAATAAACATGGCTATGAAAATACACGAGCATAGCGATTATCGCGAGATTTCTATCTCATATTGAAATAATCCAGCCCCTAAACTTTAGGAGGGCTACACACAACTCGGTGACAAATCATTTCTTCACGTGCACGTGAAATTAAAAGAATTAATCAAGCTAAACGAGAGCGCAAGCGAACGACGCGGCGCTGCTGTCGACGCACCGGCCTGGAAAACAATCTCATCGATCCATACCAACACTACCGTTTGCCCACGCGTGTAGTGCTACGAACACAATGATCGTCCTACACACTAAAAAAAAATCAATTCCCTTTCGCGTAGGTGTGTGTATATATATACACGCGTATAGGTATCGAAGCGGGGGCGCTGGTGCACGAGCCACGTGTACGAGTGCTCGCGTGTGCCGATAAGGATGAGGCGATAAGCTGCTCGTCGATGGGCGCGCGGGCGCACGCGTCAATCGGCAGAAGCAAGCTTTGATCTACGTGAGAGAGAGAGAGAGAGAAGAGGAAAAGAGGAGGAGAAAAGGATTTGTCCGGTCCCGGAAAGAACGAAGCGGCGTCGGAGATATAGCCCCTTCTCCCAAGTCGCAAGAGGTTGATAACCGAAACGCATCGCTGCCCCCGAGGGCTCACTGTTCGCTCGCTCGTTCTCCTTCTTCCTCCTTACCTCTCCTTGCCCCGGCGCTGCTTTTTTCTCGGCGTCCTTCTACCGAGAGAAGCAGCAGCAACAGCAGTAGCAGCAAGTGTCTTTTACCTCTGTTACCATGCGTGCCGAGCCGTGCTGCCGGGTAATAGGGACGTTACACAATTCCCCGAGACTCTAATGCGGATTCAAGGTCAGCGCTCTCTCGCTACCGCCGCCGTGCCGCGCGGCCGGTCTCGCCTGTCCTTCTCTCTTTCTTGCTCCCTCTTGTATAATAGAGGAAATCCGAATCTTAATCTTAATCTTTCGCTCTCTTTCTTTCTCTACACTGCGTATGCTCTTGCGCCTAATGGCAGCCCGCTGGATTTAAATTACACGCTGTTTTACGAACCGACTAGCTAATTAATGCACAAATTAATTGAATTATATGCGCTCGTACTTGGCTACTTGATATAAAATATAACAACAAGAGCAACAACAACAACAATTTGCTAACGATATTTTCAATTACGCAGCAAAGTCCATTTGTCTTGTTTGCATGATAAAGTGTCGGTAATTAATAATACAATTACACTCTCTCCCCCTCTCTCTCTCTCTCTCTCTCTCTCTCTCCCTCTCTCTCTCGCTTTCTCTCTTTCGGTCGAGTTAATGTTGCTATAGAAGCTAAAAATAATTTGAACAGTCCAAAGTTTGAAATACAAGGATTCATCGCGCTATTGTAGATTCTGCTTTCCGTAGAGACCACCAGCCCCCCCTCACATAAATTCGCGACTTCAGCCAGTTCATTGCGCAATCGAAAAATATCCCCCACTCGTAAAGACGCCTCGAGGGCGCGAATGGGAAAGGAGGTGGAAGTTCGCGCGCGCTCATCACGCGAGCCTAGGATCGATGGCTCTATACTATATACGTATACTCCTTACCGATTACAACGTCCTCGCGGAAGTGGACAGCCGAAACTCTGCGTTAGCTCGAAAGAGAGAGAGAGAGAGAGAGAGAGAGAGAGAGAGAGAGAGAGAGAGAGAGGAAGGAGGGGGCAGTAGCCTCGGACTCGGCGCATATTAACGTGGCACGTATATATACATACACTCGCGTGTGTATATACGTGTAGGCACTCTACGTCGTCGTCGTTCCTCCTGGGCGAGCGCGCCTCTCTCTCTCTTGCGCGCGCGCTCTCTGTTTTCTGCCTGCCTGCCGGTGAACGTCCGCGAGCAGTTCGTTGACCCACAGAGTCGGGCAGCACAGCGAACGCGCGCGCTCGAGTTCGTTGGGAGCTCGAGAGCGGGGACGTTTAACCTCGACTTTAACTCCGGCCGTTGCGCTCAGCTTCAGCCACCTCCGTTCGCCAGCACGCGCGCTTCTCTCTCTCCGTTTTGTTTGACCCCTTTGAGCCATCTCTCTCTCTCTCTCTCTCTCTCTCTCTCTCTCTCTTTCTCTCTTACTCTCGCACTCTGGCTTCCGATAATTCAGCTACAGAGAGGGCGAGTTTACGTAATGTCGTAAGCATCGGAGGGTAGGATGGACTGACGGCTAAGCGAGCCGCGAGCGGAAATTTAGATTGCCAATTAAGAATCGTTGAAAAGTTGTGCAATCTCGAGTGCGATTATTGCGGCAGCCCGGCACGTCGCATGCCCGAGTGTTTATCGATCTTTGGGTGGGGGAGGGGAAAAAATCTTAATTGAATAACGCCGTTGCCGCAGCTGCTCCCGTCAGGGTTGCAAAAAAAAATCATAGAAGGTGAATATTTTTTGGTTAATCTCCTGGCAGCTTTATATTACACGACGATGCATGGAATCCCGATGGCTAATATTTGAGTAATTAAAATTAGCCGCTAAATAATCTGGCTAGATGGTATACACTGCGCGTTCCTGGGCCACTTTAATCCACGGGCAATATTGACCCCAGCGTTCGGTCAACAATGAGCTCGCTCAGCGCGATATTAAATTTTCCGGGCTACCTCCGGTTGCGTTCACCGTCGTCGCCTCGGTTGAGGACGAGGAATCGCTAATCGCTAATCGACGCTAAAGAGGAAAGAGCACATACACCCGCGCTCCAGATAGCCGTTGTTCCGCGAATGCTCGCGCAGTTGCAGTCGGGGAAAAAAAGGAGAAAGCCGCTCTCCGGCAATTAGACGACGACGACGACGACGTCGTAGTACTCGCATTTCGCGTGATTCCCCGGCCGACTCTCTTTTATTCCGCCTCCTCGTTTCCGCTCGTCTGCCTAAGGCTTCGTCATTCTCTCTTTCTCTCGGCTCTTCTCTCGATCGCGATTAGAGCCGCCGTCGTGTCTCGCGCTAGCTAGCGAAAAAAAAAATTACTTCAGAGCTAACGATAGTCCGGTTCTCTCTTCTAATTGCAGCAACTGTTCCGGAGCCAAGCGCAAGGAGCAACGCCCCAGCAACTTCAGCTCCTCCAACAACAGCAACAGCAGCAACAACAGCAACAGCAATACTTGGCAGCCTCGCAGGCCCAGCAACAGCAACAGCAGGCCCAGCAGCAGCAGAACTTCCCGGCGACGCCGTACACGGTGATCGGAGGTCAGGAACCTTACGTCAGTCTGATAACCGGCGCACCGCCTGTAGTGCCACCCTATTACGGGCCATGGGTATACCCAGCTGGACTGCTACCCCAGGCGCCGCCTCAAGCAGCTGCTCCACCACCACCGAGACGACCGCTCACGCCATCGTCAGCGGCCGCAGCAGCCGTTGCCCAGGACACCGCCAATAATCTCGCGCAAACGGTAAGACCGGCAAACCAGTCCCGCTTCGGTGTTAATGACCTTTCGAGGATCGCTCGAGCATTTACTCGTATGTCTATATACATGTTGCGTTCACGGAAATCTCGAGCGGTCCGTTCTCCTCCATATTTCAATGGACTCTTTTTTTTTCTTTTTCCTTTTCATTTTTTTTTTTTTTTTTTTTTTTTTTTTTTTTTTTTTTTTTTTTTTTT
>JAYJLV010032301.1:0-28147 GCA_036873485.1 Torymus texanus | reverse complement strand
CACAGCCTTGGTTGCGTATTCCGCATGTACCTCTGTGTGTGTGTGTGTGTGTGTGTGTGTGTGTGTGTATATATATATATATATCCACATGCATATGGTACCGCGCGAACGTATATATAGCATGTACATGAAGTATAATATGTGAGTTTAGTCACGTATTACGTCGCTTATGAACTATACTAAAGTAACGTTAAAAATTTTCCTCGTAGCTGTAGTCGTTATACGAGCATCATCAGCACTATCGTTACAACAATTATAAGCTATCAACTTTCACAAATTTTACATTAAAATATTTCCTCGCGATTCATAGAAGTAGTCAATACCGAAAGTAAAAGCATCACGCTCAAATTCACGCGCTTAATATCATGACAAACAGTCTAATTGCACAAAGCCAACTTTTCGCAAAAATCTCTCACACACAGACGTACACGCGTCAAGAATTTACGCGGTTACAATGTAAACTTAAACTGCACATATAGCATTCAAACTTCTCCTTACACTATATACGTTGCGGTCGTGTAAATCTTGCGCAGTGTGTGTGTCGCACGTGCAACTTTAGCTCGCTCTTTCCTAATAACCTTAGAACTCGCGCAATGTCCGCGTGTGGCGAGCAGTTTCTGCTAATTCATCAAAATGCCCACCGACCGATGCTTTTCATTTACTATATATATGCTTGCTCGTAAATTCCTGTTTTTGTGTAACATTGACCTTATCTGATATATGGAAAAACTGTGGGACGTGAGGTTTGGTTTTTCTACAGTGATATGGAATTTATATGTGTGTATATAGCGGGTCGGAGGTTTGGTTGAATTTTTCGTTTTGTATAACGGGAGTATTTTGATATTGTATACGGGTTTCTTTTATATTTCGTTATATTTCGAATGAACTTTGATTTCGATGAAATATTTGTCAATCACATCAACGTCACAGGATTTCACAACGTATCTGACATTTCCCACCTTTTACTAAATAAATTACGTTACATTATACGTTATAACCAAATATAAAGAATTAATATGATAATTCAAAAAATTCAAATCACCCTTTTTAAAAAAAAAATCACCGCTAAACCTATACAATTTCACCATAACAACTATGTACCGCATGGTCCCTTAAAACCCTATAAAACCTCTATACTTCCCGTCACCTTAACTTTCATGACAACCCTCATATCTCTCGGTCCAACAACACTGTTGCGATCAAAACACACACGTGCGGGTGTGCGCCACTATTATAACCCTTACTTTCGCATGCACCACACGTCGTCGTCGTCGTCGTCGTCGTCTTTTCTGGCTCCAAACTTCCCGCGCAACATTAGATATCGTTAGGCGCTCGCGACGAACGTAAATTCCCTCCGCTAGCGTTGGAAGCATTATTAAATCCGGCGTTATTGCACTCTGCGGTACGCGGGCCGAGCTTTATTAAAAGCGCGAGCATCTCACTCTCTCTCTCTCTCTCTCTCTCTCTCTCTCTCTCTGTTGTCGCTAGGCACGCTGGCGAGTTCTTTATTCGGCTGTTTCTTTCAATTTTGCGCGGTGGTGGCCGTTATGAAAATGCAGTGGAGAAAAGAGGAAATTTTTGAAAGTACTTTAGGAAGTGCGGAGTCTTTTGGGGAGAAAGATTTCGCAGTTGAGGCGATTTTTAGTGGGTCAAGATCTTCGAGGATGTGTATATAGAGAGATGGAAATGGAATAAGGAGTCTTTCATTAAGTTCTTAATGAATTCCGTAGGGGTTAAAAATAATTGTAGTATAACGTCATGTCGTATTGTTTTTATACCTATTCAAACTACCCGTTTAATTACACGAAATCAATGTACATATATATATGTACAACTGCATGCATAACTGTTTAACCGTCATTTCGAATTCGCCTAACCACCGGGCAGTGAAAATCGAGCGACTTTGCAAATTAATAATTCTATCTACTCGTTGCTCGAACTTCAGGCGAAAGCTCTAATGTGCGTTCCCGCGGCGTAACTTTGAAACTCTCGTAGCTGCATTAACGAAATTTTGAGAGCGGCCGATAAGCTAAAAGCCAAGTTCGAATTTCGATTCGTGCGTGAATCCTTTTAATCGAATAAGCGCGGTCGCGTTAATGTCAGTAAGTGTGCGAACGCAGCTGTATGTATATGTAAGTTGGATCGAGTCGTCAGCCGGGATTTGTCGCTCTATGCTGTACGTTGAACGTTTTGACGATCAAGTGCGCAGTTGTAAAATGAGTGGAGTGTGAAAGTATTTGAAAGTAGTTTGAAATTATTAATATTCGTTATGCAATCTTATTTATAAAATTTGTTAGTTATCGTGGTAGAAAAGCCGACCGACGGGTGCCGAACTGTTTATCAATTGTTTAACTAAATATATTAGACTATGATTATGTTACTGTTGTACACGAAAATTAAGTATTTGTTCATGTAAAAGTAATATACTATAATAATAATATATCTTTAAAATATAATCATTGTAACTCAAATATTAAGCAAAAATGCCTCCATTTGTTTAACATTATATTAACTAAGAAGGTTGGTTTATTTTCTACCAGAATACGCAACTGTCATGAAATAATGTATGAAATCAAAGCTTTACCAAGCCACCGGTTTATCTAAAACCACTTCCAACCCCTCACCAAAAAAAAAAAAAAAATATCCATCTATCATAAAACTTCTATATCCATAATCCACCTCCCCATCCTCAAAGAATCCCTGTACATCAGTGTAATACTCTCCTCATTGGCACAGAGCCTTCGAAATCACGCTTCTTGAATTTCTTTTCCCTCTCTCTCTCTCTCTCTCCTTGTACCCGAGAAATGCGTGAACCTCGCGTACACGCTCAGCCGAGCAAATATATTACCGCATACTCTCTCTGTCTCTCTCCTCGAATTGTGCTGCGTCGTCGAACGTGATACCAGCCGCGCGCGGCTAGCAGATAAGAATGTAACGATTGCTCAGCGATTCTCGTCGTGCGATCGTTATGCGCGAAAAACTGCTGCGGGCTTCATTTATTTACCAGGAGGCGCACGCGATATTGAGGACGTATTTTATTTTAAATTGTCGCCTGCGGATGTTTTATATCATCTGGTGCAAGGATGGTCGGTGATTTTGTTGGCTGGAGAATGGGGGAAGAATGGTATAGAAGATTTTTCTGCAGTTTTCTTTAGTGGGCGTGGAGGTACGAAGTAAGATGTATTATAGGTGGGAGTGGTGGTAAAGTAATATTGAAAGAATATTATTTATTTTATAGGGAGAAAGAGTACCGGCTGTTGTTGAACGCTGTATATTATTGATTTAATAATATAGTATAGTAAGAGTTATTTTTAGAAATTTTTCATCAAAGTTAAGATTCAATAAGTATTTAGCAATATAGAGAAAACAAAATTACTTCAGCTAATCGATTTCGAGAAATGTTGAAATGGCATTATAAAATAAGTAAAAATAACTATAACTATTTTTACTGCGATTAAAAAGTTAAAAGTTCAGTAGTGGCAAAAAAAAGATATCTCCTTTTTACAAAGAAGCATACGTTCAAAGAGTCTTTTTAAAATAAGAAAATTCTTTTTAGAAAAAGTAGAATTTTAAAGATACTTTTTGATGGATTAGATTTTAATGCTAATTCCACTTTAAGAAAAGGAGGATTCTATTTTTATTCAATGCTTGTAGAAACGAAAGGATTATTTATTTTTGTCATTACGTGTATAACACAAAATGACTTATTCATACTATTACTATTCATCGCATATACAATTAACCAAATATGACACATAAAAAAAAAGTCCGTACTTCTCACCACACAAACTACTACTCCCTAACCGCACCTCTTGATTCTACCCTCAAAACTTTCAACACACCCAGCACATTACTCCCATTACACATCGTCACCCCCGAAAGGCTCTTCTATACACTCCCCCCCTAAAAAAAAGCCACTCCGGATAACAGCTGCTGCCGAATAAGAAGCATCACCCGGAAGAGTAAATACACAGGCGTAGAAAGCACGACGAAACAGAAGCATAGTCTCTCTTTTCGACACAGCGTATATATATATACAACAAATACGTGTGCGACGGGAAATCCGACTTTTCAGCGCGTTGCGAGAGAAAAGGAGGAGAAGAAAAAAAGAAGAATGGGGGAGCCGATAAGGGCCTGTTTATGCGTATTGTACAACGTGTCTATGTCTTCGTTCCCTCGCACCCTCATTTGTTCGTGATTTCAGCGTTGGGGATGCGAGGTTCAAAGGGGATACAGCTCGAAGGAAGCCGCGTGAAATTTAATATGCAGAATAAGAAGATTATGGGTCGGTGTATTGACGAGAGCGACGCGTTGTATTGAATTTAACAGAATTTTGGTGTTATTGTATTTAAGCGAGAATATAAGATCGTATTTAATTGAATAATAATAATTTAATTGGTAAAATAATGTTGGAGAATTTAATACTTGTAATATTGTGGTTCTGTGATATGATACAATGTATGATAAAAAGATTAACAATAAACTTGGAAATCTTTCTCTTGTTAATCGAAAACTCAAACTGTCCTTCGACAAATATCCTTGCTCGAAAGACGAGAAAACAAATTCAAAAGAGCAGTTTGAATAAATGTGCACGCGCATAACCACGGGAAAACATCATAACGCGCATGTATATACGTTTGTATGTATATATGTAGCGCAAATGCAAGCTCAGCGATGCGGAAATGCAATATATCGCGAAAAACTCTTGACGATTTTTTGTTGAACGCGCGCTCGCGGCGATGAAAGAACGATCGCTTTTCTTGCGAATATTGACATACGTAGGCGAGAGGGAATAATATAAGCGCGTCGTTGTTCGATTTTCCACTGTGTGAGCGTGGCTGCGTAGGTTGTGTATAACGCAGATTTGAACGATTTGCCTTTTTTCAGGGGTAAATCTAGAGTGCTTGTATGTGCATTAGTGGGGGTAATTTGAGCTGATAGTTTTTAGTGGTTCTTGGTAATCACTTGAAAGATATTTTTAGTTTCTTGAATGTGGGCTCAGCACTATTACGAAAAAAAATTTATTGTGACTCGATATATGTTACAAAAAACTAAAACAGTTAAGTTTTCTCTAAGAACAAACGTAATTTCTAGCCGCATTCTCAATTCGTTTCCTTATTATACCCTCCAGAAATACGCGACCATTCCATCAAACCTAACCGACCTCGCAACGATAAAACCAAACATCATAGTCGCGCAATATTTTTCCAAATTATTCCCACTACCCCGTAAACAACATCTTATCCCCTAAAACCTTGATCGAAAATTGCGCATACTTCCAGATCGATAAACGCTATACCAAACCCCTACGCCGCAAAAATTAGTCTCCCCTTCTCTATCGTTTCAGAAAATTTTTAGCCGCTGCATCAGCGAATTTCGTAATACACATATATACTCACGCTCTCTCACGCGCTCGATCATATATACAGCCGGAGGGAGTGTGTCAGGGTCACGGTACACATGAGCGCTCAGCTGATGATGCCTGCGCGCATGGAGATAGAGATATATATACGGAGAAAGAGAGAAAGGGAGAGAAAGAGAGCCTGGCGGGCATACAACGAGGATATTGTCATATGGCAGCTGCTACTACTGCTGCGTCGTCGTCGGTTTTATCTCGCTGTGTGAGCGATGTGAAACGTCGCCGGGTGATGGAAGGGGGGGGGGGGAATGGCGTTGTGTTTTTGTACACGGGGAGAAGATTTGAATATTCCGTAATGTTTTGCTGTCGTTGAAAGGGGATTAAAAAGTAGTTGTGATATGAAATTTTAATGGTTTTTAATGGTATGTGTATAATATTCATGACAATTATTTAAAGATGTAGCTTTGTGACTTTTTTATTCTATGTTTTTGGTAAAGATTTTTAAATCAAGTTCAATTTACATAAAAATTAGCTTTCGTTCTCAAATACACTTATATTGCTCAATTTTAGAATTATAATTTTATATATTTAAATTAAAATCACAGCATTTAAAAAATAAACCAAAAATTAATAAAACTTTTAAAATCCTAACACAAAAAAAAAACAATCATTATTTTCATTCCAAAAAAGAAATGCAACCGACAGCACTTTTAATTCAGAGTACAAATAATCTTCTCATAGTATGTAACCGAGTAGTGAATAGCGCGGCTGTCCATTTTATAATGCCCCGAGCATATTGGACATAAAGCGTCGACTTTACGCCTGCGCGCGTGCATGCATGCATACATAATCTTTTGGAAAGTGTCCTAGACATAAAATGTCCGGATTTTTGGCATGAATTTTAGATGCTCACGGTGCCCGCCGCTGGCGTAAAGGATAGACGCTGCGCTTCTTTGTAGTATAACTCAGTTCGCTTAAGTACCCAACGGGAGTGAAGGCGCGACAGTGTATATAAGTACTCGAAGTCAAAAACAAGAGTAGGAAAATTGTAAATTGTGAAGTTTTGTGTTGGTTTTGGACGAAATCTATAATATGTAGCTTTTTAATAGAAGAGTGTATAAAAAGAAGGGGAATGTGATATTGAATAGTAAGAAAATATAGATTTTCAAAGTTGTATTTTTCGGTAAATGTATGTTCAATATTTTTTTCAAAATAACGTTTTTAGATACAATATTTCCTATGAAGTTGAAACCTGATCGGTGCATATTGATATCTTTGCTATTGAACAATCTATTTAAAACGATAATTACACTGCATCGACCACCGTTACTCTACCTAAACACCTTTAATTACATCCAATTACACAAAAACTTCGGCAGTCGTTGCCTCAGTCTACCGCATCAAAATTCAAACAACTTGTGCCGCCGCCGCCGCGTATGTGTGTGGGTGTATAGTTACACGAGCTCTCGAAGTAAACGTAAACTTATGCGCAAGCGCGGAACAAGTCAACAAGAGGCGCGCGCGTCTTCATCTTTATGCAAGCACCGCGCGAAGTTATACGCGGCGTATATATAGAAGCCGGGAAGAAACAATGCCGAGCGAGTGTTAATTCGAGACGCGACATGAGCGTACGGATGGTACGGATGTGCGATTTGTCAAGTTGGTAAGAGGAGAATAAAATAGAATTGGACGTAGAACTGTAGAGTTGTGTGTTTGAGGAATTAGATTTATTAAACGCGAGGTTGCATCTGAATTCGATGGAAGATATTAATTTTAACAGTGATGGGGTTCGAATAACTTTTTGACAGTTTGTTGTAACGTTTTAATTTTCGTAGTTTTGTATTGAAATTTTTTTTGTTTTCGTTATACGTCAAGATAAATATAACGCGATTGACGAGCATTTGTTTCTGACAAGGGATGATAAAATGGGGGGTGGAGTAGGCTATTGAATTTCATTTATAACAGGATGTTTCCGTGACAGAATTATTATAATCTCAATTTATTTGAAGGGTCGTGTCATTGTCAATAATAATAGTTTTCAATCAATCGGAAAATTTTGATATGTCTTAACAAGAGATCAATTATACGAATGTCACTCGCACTTGTACGATAAATAATTTGAATGTGAACAAGCGCGAAATCAAAGAAATCATTGTTATGGCGATAGCATTTCAATCGGAATTGTTTTATTAGATAAAGCGAGGGAATATTGATATAAATGATTTTGTCAAACTGTCAAAAATAATTTTACGATAATATCTGTGGCTTCCCGGAATAACCATATATCTGCACTTTTCATGATTTCAAGAAAATCGAGTTTCTAGTTTCACATCGGTATTTAAAATCAAAACAAATGAGATTGAATACAGCACTGCATATATGATTTCGTATCTAAATGACCCATTTTAATCATAGTTACTGAACCCATTAGTGATCATGTCTCAAAAATCGACTGTCGCTTATATGGTTATCCCGGGAATGAAAAGAATGGAATTATATGGTTTTTCCAGTCTCAATAACACTTCTATTGTTTTTCCATTAATTAATAAGGATGAAAAAAAATAAGGGAAGAGGTAAAAAATGTTTTAAAATGTAAAAAGATAAGATAAAAAGATGATTGGATAAAATAATTAGATAATTGATAAATAATTCATGTATCTAAACAAGTAGAGTTATATGGTCTTTCCTAGAATTATTCTTAAAACAGGTGCAGTTGTAGTGTTTTTCCGGGATTATTTTGAACAGATGGAGATATATGGTTATTCCGGGAACATTTTGAAAAATATGCATTTATACTGTTTTTCCTTCTGCTCATTCGCGACAATGAGTGCACCTTAGCCATTTCTGTTCTAATTATATGATAGAAAACTATTTAAAAGTACAAAAAATCGCATAAATCGATTTTCAAAAATTTTTCATTTATATCGTTATTCCGGGAAGCCACAGATATTAGAGTGGAAGAATCATATAAAGAAAATTAAATTTAAGTGAATATAACCGAATTTATAATAAACTTTATAATAAACTGTAGCAAAAATCTTTTCCGAGATATAATTTAATTCTAGATAGTCAGCTAAAACTGTAAAACATTACAGATTCATATCAAACCTCAGCCCTATTTCCGCAACACTTACCCCCCTACCATCAATCAATCAATCCCGTCAACCTTTAACCTCTTCCAAACCCCATGAAAACCTCACAAATCCTTAATAATCTACAAGCAAGGCGCAAGGGTAAGACAAATTCGGTGCGTTGTCGATTCTATTTAATCAGACTCTCTCTCTCTCTCTCTCTCGCCCCCGTGGAGCATCAATTACATCGCACGCACGTAATCGTCAAATCGAATCGCGAGGTATAGCCGTACAAACGCGCGCGTGCTTATCTCTAGTCGTGGTGGGATCAAAGACCGGAATCGGTATGCGGGAAAAGAGAGAGATAGAGACTTTATGGGAATACAGTACTTGAGTATTTCGCCTTTCATTGGAAGAGAATAAAGGCTGATGAATTGGTGTTTATTAATGTATGGTTTAGGGGTTTGAAGTGTAAAGAGCATTTTACTGTACGACATATTTTGCAGATTATTGCAGGGAATGAGCAAAAGATCATCACGAGGATTGTATAGATAGTTTATATTAGATATATAGAAAATTTTTGTAACTGGTTGTTGATTCTTTTGTTTTTTGTAACAAACACTTCTACTTTAAGGAATACACCTTAGTTATGTAATTGTCATTTCTTTATTAAAATCGTAAAAAATAATAAATGTGCTTCTTAGTGTTTTGGATTTTATGTAATGTTAACCCAGTTTATTATTTAATCAAGTTGGACACAAACATAATTCGTTAAATTGATAAATATATATGGAATTTATGTTGATAAATTGAGAAAGAACAGCAAAGAGCACGTTACCAATAAATCAAAATTTTGGTTATATTTTGTAACGAAATATGAGGTGTATTATTATTCTAAAATAAACAAATTAAAATATATTAAGGAGATTCGCGCATTAAATTAACTACGTGGATAAAGCAATTAGGACAGTAAAAACATTATTTATAGCCGACGACATTAAGAACTTAATATCAATGAAGTTTAATCTGATTAATATTAAAATTTGTTGCTAAATAAGCTTTGCTGCGTATGTGCAAACAGTAAATAATGATATAATTACTTTGCATTCCGAATGCAGTACGTTCACTTTCATTTATATAGTTGATAAATAAAGTTATGCGTGATCTTTCAACGAGTTTTACAAAATTTAACGTTAATCAGAGATATTTTAAATTTTGAATTAAAAGGGAAAATTCAGTGCATAATAAGGGAGTATTAAATTAGCCTGCGACGCGAAATTTCATATCCTTACTTATTGCATTAACGGACATATTACATTTACAGCACAAAAGCAGTTCTTTGCTTTTAAAAAAGTAGGTCGTCACATTTAAAAAATTTATTGCATGTTGAAATCTCCTTCTGATACCATTATTTTATACATCTCAGCACTTTACTGTCGCGATAATGTAATTTATAATAACCGTTATTCTTTTTTTCCCTCTATTTCAAGTGGAATGTCTAAAGTTTTCACGAAACTACTCTCTCATTTTATTCATTTTTATCTATCTGTTATGAATGCGATCTGCAAAAGTTTGTACCACTTTGAAGCTACATTTACGATTTATTCTCGAAAAATTTAGACTTCCCGTCATTGGCAAACACAGTGAATGAAACGCAAACCAGCAAGAAATCTTACGAAAACCTACTTTTTTTTTCTCCAGTGCCTAAAAGCAAATTCAAACTAGCGCAGCCTTAATCTCTCAAAACACCGCAATACTCCCTCTTTTACACTTAAAAAAAAGCGTAATTCCCGCGGCGAAACTGGCACGATTCGCGCGCACTGCAGTGCGCACACGCAACGTCCGTTAAAAGCACGGTACGCTCTGCCCCTCCACTCCTCCTATTTCTCTCTCACTCTCTCTCTCTCTCTCGCTCTCTCTTGGATCAATTATTTAAAAGATGCGCGCCGTTTAGTGAGATAAATAAATCCTTCTCGTGCGCTTTTCAATTTTCGCGTAGATGGAGCGAGTGTCGAGTTTGCGCGTGTTTGAAGGTTTCTATTTTATGTATCGCGAATAAGTTGGTCAGATGGTTTTAGAAATATATTTCTCAACCACGTCGGAGTTTCAATGAAAATGTAAATTGACTGGTTTATAGAGTAAAACTTAAGATTTAAATAACGAATCAGTCTTTTTTTAGAAAATATTTTTTAATGTTACTGGTAGATTTTGATTTTGTCAATATACTTATGGATTAAAAATATGTTCTATTATTTATGAAAAAGATTTACTGTAAAAAGTGTAACTAATAAAATTCTTAACGTAAAGGAAATATTAAGTGCTCCATGTAAAAATATTTCAAAATTACTTTTTCAACGAATATATTTTTTTCGATATAACCGATGTCTATTATAGAAGTGATTAGTTAATGGAATGTAGTTGAATTACGTAACTCACTTTATTGACATTCTATACAAGACATATAGAGCTTACGTAATGAAAATCAATGTCAGACATATTATAAACAGTTTCAGTTAAATTCAGATAAATACATTCCACGCAAAATAATTCATACTATTTATATTTATGTAAAACTCAAATACTCAGAGTAAAGAGAAAAAAACTTTTTTTAAAACTTCTCTTCAAACTTTAGCGATCAGAAAACTTTCGTCTAACATTTACATTCATTGTATAATAAATACTATTAAAATTACAATAACGATTATATATACGTGCAGAATAGAAAAATGAGCTTTAATTTAAAAATATTTTCGAAAGATACTTCGACTTTCTAGCACTAAACATACTCCAATTAATTTTCTCCTTTTACCACCGCTGACATCGTCATTATTAACGGCTAGAAAATAAAAGATTTTCCCCCAAAGCGCGAAAAAGCCTCTCTTCTTCATCCCCCCCTTACCAGACCGCGTACATAAAGCCGCTCGTTCGTTCGGGGGGCGCCGCACAAGCACTTGAACACGTCCGTATTATAAAATTCACTTAAGAGAGTCTCTATCTCCCTCTCTCTCTCTCTCTCTCTCTCTCTCTCTTTTTTTCTCTCTCTCTCCCTTGCAAACCTTCTCTCGGTTTGCCGCAAAAACCACCGCGAAAGCTCGCACACCACGATGACATCGAAGCACAAGACACATATATATATATATATATATATATATATAACACAGATATACACACACACATATATAGAGACGCTGAGAACAATGACAGTATTACAACATTGACAGAAGCAGTATATATAATTGCAACATCGATCAAGGCCCAACAGACAAAGAGCGAGAGAGAGAGAGAGAGAGAGAGAGAGAGAAGGCAGCGTAAAAGAAAAAAAGATATGGCTATGTAAGACAAAGGAGAGGAGAGAGAGAGAGAGAGAGAGAGTGAGATTCAATAGAGAGAAAGAGAGAGAGAGAGAGAGACATGAAATCCACTGAGGTGTAGGGTGTCATTACCAGTGTCCCGTACAGCTTAGCCTCCGGCATCCGACAACACGTGCACGCGCCACACGTCTCTCCATCGTCCTCTCGTGCGCCTGCAGCGGCTCTCTTTCTCTCGACTATCACTATACTCGACGCTCCCGCTATAGCAACCCCCTATATTTCAGCTAACCTTCTCACCCCCTCTCTCTTTCTCCATCTCCGACAATGCAAGCCACGAAGAACGAGAACGAGAAAGAGAGAGAGAGAGAGAGGCAGGCAGACTTTACGTATTATCTACACCGCTCTCTAACGTCCCATCCTTTAGTTTGCAAAAGTCAATCTCGCAGCGACGGTGGTCTTTGACGACGAAGACGACGACGACGACGACGGCGGCGGCATCGTGGCGTTCGACAGCGTATCGGTGCTCGTACGTTTTTGTTATAGCGTGGGGCGCTACGAAGAGTGTGGATGATGGGTTGTGTGTTTAGAGCTGGACATTACCCAGTATGTCCATGGCGCCTCAGCGAGTGATCACGAGGAGCCGCCCGAGATAGAGCGCCGAGTCCTGCTGGCGGCGACACGGTAGTGTGGATACTACGTACTGGACGCTCTACCGCTGCCGGGCCGAGGCCGACTCTCTGACTGTATATCACGGCTGCTGCTGCGTCTCACTCCCTCTCGCTCGCGCCCCCCTTCAAGCTAAAGCGCCACCACCACCGTCGTCGTCGTCTTTGTCTCGCACGTACGCATGCGCTACGACCATTGGGGGCGGGTTTTAGCTCGACGAAGAGCGGGGGTGGAAAGGCGGAGAGCGAAAGAGGGAGTATAAGAGAGAAGAGGAGGGTGGGGGGGGGTGAGTATATGCACTGCCGTGTCGATGCTGCTGCTGCTACTGCAGTGGTAAAAATCGCCAAGCGAGTGGTGAGTAGGATGCGCGAGAGGGATGATTTCGAGATGGGGTTCTTTGCGATGGGGTGAGATTGTTAGAGAGGAGAAAGGGGGTGGGGGGGGATTGCGAAGTAATTGGCGGTGAAGATTAACGACTGGCCTGATGTGGACTGTATTGTGGTGAAATTATATCGGGGTAGGGGGTGGTTTTGCGTTTTTAATAAGTGAGAGGGGGGGGGCGGTGGAACAGCAATCGGTGGGAGAATGACTGGTGAAATAATTGGTTGTGCTCATGGTTTTATGGCTCTTGCGTGTATTGTGAGGGTTTTATGAGGCAATTGTAATAATTTAATTTAGGGGATGAAATTAGTGAGATAAGGTGTTAGGGGGTTGGTAAGAGTATAGTTTATAGTTTCAATGCGGTTTAATTTGTTCTTGCGAAGAAAATGCGTAGTTTCGTAGTTTCAGGGTTGTTCTATCCGATTTACGATTGTAATTTTAACGGAAATACTAGAGTATTTCGAACAGTTTTACAAATACGAACGATTAAATTAACTACGATATATCAATAAAATGTATGATAACGTTTACGTGGGCTGCTTTCACAATAGTTCTAAAGTAGGTTTTTGTATTTTAATTACATGTTCAACTTGAAATATCTGATGGGAAAGTTTGCAGTTTGTTTATGACAGTTTCATAAACTTTCGTTAGCATGCTCATTATAGTACTGTAACTTACTCTTCATGATGATTATGAAACGGGAATTTTAGAAACTCACCTGAAACAGAGAAAAACCCACAAATTAGTTTAACAAATTTATCACGTTTATTTTATTCATCGAGTGTATAATTTAACTTATCATAAATTATTTGAATATAATCTTAATAACTTAACGAGCAACATTATTATTCATTCGTCTGAAAAAGAACTTCTTTCCATGCCATACTTAACAGTCACAAGAGTTATAATGCTCTTCTTTCATGAAAAATTGAAACCATCTTAATAAAAAATATCAGCGTCTACTCTCAAACCGGATTATATCCCTCCTAACGATCGCAAGAACTTACGTCAACTTCTCAGACTCTCACGCGACTTTCGCCTCTCTTTCTCGTGAAAATGCCTTCGAGACACGCTTACTCTCTATCCCTCCCTCCATTCGAGGCAAAATAGCCTTTTCGCCCGGGGAGAAAGAAGAAGCTGAAAATTCGTCGCCGAAAAGAGGTCGAGAGCAGTAGTGTATCCTCTTACTCGTTCTACGAAGGGATGGAAAAAAGACACGACGAGTATAACGAGTAATTGAATCGTGATAAATCGGCGAAAGAGAAGTCCGATGTTTAGAAAAATTCCGTCTCGCGCGATAACGATCTGAGTCCACGACGACGACGATGACGACGGCGTCGACGTAGTTGGCAGTGGCGACCCAATTTCTCGTCTTACATAATTTATCGACGCGCAGTGGAAGAAGGCCGAGTATGTGTGGGTGTGTGTGTGTGAGCGCGCGCCTCGCGATCCCTGAGAATGCGAGTGATTCACCCGCGGGAGATGAGCGAGATGGGCGGTATTCGCGATGCTAGAAGACCGTCGCAGTTAATTATGTCGTATTTTTTTTCATGGTTCAGTTTCGTTGTTTATAAATGAAACCTTTTTTCATTAATAGATTTATTTATTCATTTTATTATTTGAAGATTTTGAACTTGCGTAATAAGATAGGTTTAATAAAAAGTCATGAAAAAATGTTCTATGAAAATTTGTACGATATTTTAAAAATTTAATAAAAAGTTTGATATTAGCTATGAAATAAACGTAGTTTTTATATAGCTTTTCATATTGTGGTTGAAAATTTTGAATATTTAATTTATCTTTTCAAGATTAAGAGGTAAAAATATTTATTGCATTAAAGCAGACTCATTTTCATTAATAAAGTATATTAAATGTAAATATTGGGAAGTCTTTAATCGACGAAACTTTTAATTAAAGTGCAATTTATAAAGAGGAGAAACTTTATTTTTTCGTTAAAATATGACTATATAATGAATATTATTTATCAAAAGAAGAATTTCTGCATTTTTCGTTGGCATTGCATGAAACAGGAAAAATACCAACAATGAAAATAACACAGTGAGAGTATTTTTATCACTGTAGGTAGCTCGATCGTATCATGAAGATATATTAACATTTCTCCTTTTACGGAAAGTGTAATAAGCAGAAACATACATTACAGATAATGTAGAATACACGATAAAACATTGCATTACCGTCCATTAATGTGTTTCGCGTTTATCGACTTTCCATCGTGAAATTGTTTACTCCACATTTTTTTTGCTTTACTGCTAAATTTGACGCTGTACTCATAAATGCCCAATAAAAGTCAAAATTAATATTTTATTCGCCCGTTCACAAAAATAACTATAAAATTTGTCGCATACAACGACAAACAAAAAAAAAAAACACATTTTCAATGTATTCACACTTTCAATATATTAAACATATCTCAATCATTGTTGTTAAAGCATAGTTTACTCCACACTCAACTATACACACGTACTTCTGTCGATTTGTTTCCGATTTTCCACATCGTTATTCTCTCCATCCTCGCTCGCTTACACCAGAGCTGACATAATCGATCTATTCGTCAGCGCCATGTATGTGCGTACGCCACGTGATCGCTGCGATTTTTCAATCGCGCTTAAACGTCGCGTATATTTTTCATTGCGGCCACGGCAAATGCATTAACCGAATTGGCGACATCAAATTCGCTCGGCACGGCAGTTTACGTGTCGTTTTTCCCGCTTTGCGACGGTATATATTCATGACTCGACCATGGTGTATTATACAAGAGGGTGGCGTGCTTCGTTTAAAGAGTCGCGGTCATTCGAGAAAGTGCGAGGTCTGTTTCTAGATTAGGTACCAGGAGCGTTAAAAAAAAGAAGCGTTAAAGTACTTCAGTAATAATAGATAGATGATTTTAGATATCATTCTTTAAATAATTTTACTGATCCATAGATGATATATTTCCAAAGTTCCCATGTAATTGTATCACACTCCAAAACTAATTAAATTTTTTCACTTGATTTACAAAGGTACAACAAGATACCAACAATCTTATATCTCTTTCCAATGATTTGCACCTAAAGAATTCCACTCTGCGACACCCCAACTAACAACGAGTATATATATACCATTCTGTAACATTGAAAAATTCCAACACGCATCGGCACGTACGAAATTCCACCCTTCGCTTTCTCGCGGTACCTCATAATAAACAATATCTCCTGCTCAATCAATCGCGTACCATACCACCTCCCTATCCATCGCTATGCACCATTTCCGCCTTTTCCCTACATTCCCCATCCTCCAACGGTGTAATTAAATTGCTCCCGATCGAGATTAGAATACGCGGGGAATTCCTCTGGCCGAGCGCACGCGCGCGAGCGAGTTTAGAAGGCCATATACATATACACACACACACACACAAACATACATACAGAGGAGGGAGGGAAGGAATTAAAGGCAAACGATTAAGCGAATACTCTCACGCTGCGCTGCCGACGTCGCGGCCTCGAGAGCCGTTTAATAAACGCGACATGATTTATCGGGACGCGGCGGCGCGCCGTGGCTCTTGAGGATGGTCCTTTAATTGGAACGTCAAGTGTTGGAGTCGTGACGACGAGGTGCTCGAAGTGAGGGAGAAAGAGAGAGAGAGGGAGGGAGAATGTCGAGTCTGTCTGCGCGAATTGTTTGGTATACATTATATATACATATTGGCTGTGGGTGCGGTTCGCGAGTTTGTTTCAGAGAGTTTTGAGGTATGGTGGTGGCTTTTTAAGGGGTGGTGAGTACGGTTTTTTTTTGGTAAAGTGTGGAGCAGGTTGAATGAATTTTCGAGAGCAATGTAAGGACAGTTCGAAAACTGAAATATAAAGTTGATGGTTGCTGGCAGATCAACGGCAAGTGCCTTAAAGATAAATTTACTATGACTTGTACCATTGAAACTTTTCTCATTCTCTATATTTCTTCACTTATTATATATTTATTGAAAGTTTGACTTCATCACGAATGCATATAGGTTTTATACTTCAATTCGATATTATACAATGACCTTAAAATGATATATTTAAAATATGGCCATTTACAGTATTTTGTCTTCGCTTGCAATTCCTATAATCTCCATAACCAGAAACAAAAATATAGCAGCAGCAACAACAACAACAACAACAACAACATTCAATTATCCACAATCGTTCAAATATTAATCAACCTCTCTTTCTCCCTCTCTCTCACGACCGCTACTTTCTCGCCTCACTTGAGCCTCCGCGCGAATGTTTTATTCCCTCAATTTCCCGTCGTCGCCAGCGTCGTCGACCCCAATTTACTTCCTTCCCACTCCCTCCCCCACCATTCGAGTAACACGAGTTATCGTCCTCAGAAAACATCTACTCGTTCTCGCGTTACGCATCTCTCTCTCTCTTTCTCTCTCTCATTCTCAATCGATTCCTGCGGTTAATTTATCAAAGAGCGTACGCATTCTGGCGATATTCGTCACCAGGCACGACCTTATTAAATATTTATTCGAGAGCAAGAGGGAGAGAGAGAAAGAGAGAGAGAGAGGCTGCGCGTGCGTCGTGATTACGTGGCACGAGCAGAACGAGGGGTGAAATAGAAGATAATTAAATTGTGCGTAGGCGCCTTTTGTGCGCTATATAGAGAGCCGCGTGCACTCAACTCTCTCTCACTCTTGGATAGGGGGGTTAACAAGCGCAGAGGGGTGCGTTCGATGCCTTTCGTTAGCGGATATATATATTTGCGAAGCTACTTGTGCATATATGTATAATAAGCTTTACGCTGCTTTTTCTAGCTCTTTGATTCATGAAAGGTTGCATGATGATGTATACACATAAAACTGTTCGATCAGTACAGTTGTGCTAGGTACATATATATACACATTGTGTCGAAGAGGATCTCAGTGTACTAACTATTGGAAAATACGATTCCACGGAGCTGAGAAACTGGAACGTTCGCGTGACCAAAATGCAAAACTATAGAATTACACGAGAACGGCTGCAGTACGGTGGCGAGTGTTTTCGATTATTAATAGTCAATGACATGTACATGCGTTGAAGGTACAGATGGTCGAACTTGTACATATACATTCAAAGTTTTGGAATAAATTTTGTACCGCGCACGGGTACACTGCGACAACAGGAGATATAAAATCAATCAGTGTTCTCTTAATTTGTGAAATCGAAAACGGCCGATATTATCCGCGGCTCTCATTTTACCGTTTATATGTACACGTAGATTATATGTATGTACCTGCACTGCTGGGCGCACTGCCAAATCAGACGATGTCAGTGAACCCTGCCCACGCGGTCGGCTATATACTTCCTCGTGTAATCCCTATCAGCGTGGGAGATACATCGACAGATAAGACACACGGATCTATTATATAGAAAGAGAATGAGAGAATACGGTAGAAACGTGGGATTGCGAGTATGAATATTTAAAACGAAATTCCTGCAACGATGAGATTATAAACGTGTCGTTTGAATTAGTAATCCTACACGATCGGTAACGGTCGGATTAATTTTACCATCGTTCAATCAACCGTGTACGCACAGAGTTCACAGTACAAACGTGCGTTTCGAATCTAATTAGAAACATTCCTGCACCAACGTAGAAATAAAAAACAAGTTACAAAAAGCTTCTATACATAAACACGCGCGTTGCAATAAAAGAAAAGGAAGAACCATTTGATAGTAAAGCACTGCTCAAGTAAAAGAGAGATAGGAATCGCTCGGTAATGCCCTTTGCGAAGGGACTAAGACAGAGGGAGTACTCGGAGTACATACGCCATAGTAGCAGTAGAAGCAGCAGCGGGAGATCGTGAGTGGCTATCTGCTTGATAAATACAGGCTACCGTTGAATAATGCAGGGAAGCCGTTGCTGCCGCCGCCGCCCCTCTGCGCGAGTAAACAAGTAACCTAACACCCGGTTGCGAGGTGCACACACTGTATATGTATACACACACACGTACACGCACGCATGCGTAGAGTTCTTGCTGTATAAATTCCAAATTTCGCTCTGTCTCGTGTGTACGCTTATCACCGGTTGATTTCTTCGCGTGTGAATAAACATGAGATGGATTAAATTCGTGGAAAAGAGAGGTGGAGGAAAGAGAATTTAAAAGGTGGTGGTCATTGGAGATTTTGTAAGTGAGGGGTTGATAAGAGAAAGAGGATGAGGTTTGTGTAGAGTTTGTCCAGGTGGAAAATCCTCATGAAATTGTATTGGAAGAGGGGGATGTATGTGCGAATGTGGTAAATTTGTGGAAAAAGAAGTGGGTTCAAAGAATTCTGTTAAGGTGTTATCATCAATTGTTAAAATTTCAAATAGGATGAAATCTAATCAAGTCTCTTATTGTTAAACGCTTGGTGATCTTCATTGAGAACTTTGGAGCTATTATTTCTTAGATTGCATTCTATACATACCTAATATATTCAACGTTAAACTCATTCCCGATATCTTCTGCCTTTCGAAATCCTGTACCCAACAGCGTGATCAGAACCGAATGAATTCTTTATTACCGTGCGAATTGCTTTTAAATTCCACTTAATCGAGAACGATGCAAGAAGGACAAGTAGTGGCAGCACCTGCAGTCTTCACGATAAAATTGAAAAACTGCCAGGTCTAATCCTGTGAGTAACGCAGATGAGAGGCATCGACCGCCTCCCCCCTAGGGGCAATTCGCAAAACTTAGCAGTAACCACCGAGACTGATCAGGCGAGTGGATCCGCGCTGCCAATCAATTACCGGATGACGACGACGACGACGACGGACCTTATCCTGTCTTCCTCTTCATCCTTGTGCTGTAATGACGTTGCTTTCGAAGAAGATGGATATGGATTGAAATTAATTTCGGTGCACGATGATGTCAGCAAATAGGCACAATTGAAATTCTACTTTGCGGTATGATCACATTTATTAATTCACATAAACAGCGTACAACCGTTCTATTATCTAATCTAAATATTCTTCTTCTCCCGTCACGCTGCGGTATTTCCTATATACTCTTGGTATATAAAACTAAAATGGATGAAGATGAAGAAAGAAGAAAGGATATATATATATATATATATATATATATATATAGCTTCGCGCTAGATATCTAGACCCTCTCGAAATGAACCTCGTATCAGGCGAGAGAACCTCTGCGGCGAACAAAAGCAAAAACTTCCGCGAGCTCTCTATATACAAACCCTGCGACTGCTCTCTCGTCGTCTATGGCATGGACCTACACCGTGCGCCATTCCGATCGCGCCATTCACGACCTTCTCTATATTGGCATACCATGCGCCAACCTCTCTCTCTCTCAATTTCTCTCTCTCTCTCTCTCTCTCTTACGCTATATAGGAATACTTTAACAGCAACTTCTTCGCCCCGTCACCCTCTCGTTTCTATAAAGCCATGGATAGAAGACGTGTCATAACGCAGCGCACGGTCTATTGAGATCGCCGTCGTCGTCGTCGTCGACTCGGCAGACCCTTAATTGCAATTCAATTGCCTTCTCTCTCTCTCTCTCACTTTCTCGCTTGGCGCTTCTTTTATCACACAAGATGACGGCCGCGAATTCCCGACGGCATCGTGGTTGGTTCTATATTTGACGAAAATGTAGGTGACGACGACGACAACGGCCGTCGGCGTTTAATCGACTGCTGGAAGACGTGCTTCCAGGGTGGGGTGAGTGAAGTGCATCGGAATGTGCTGGACGGTGATTATACTGGAGAGGACGCGGGGTATGGGTTGGTGTGAAAATTTTTGCGGTATTAATTTTGTAAAGGAGGTTGTGAGACGTTATAGTAAGGCATGGGTATAATAAAGAGAATGGATTATAGTGGACGTTGATTAGTATTTTAGAAACGATTTTTAATTTTAGCAAAATTTTAGTACGTAAACTGACGCTAGATGGAGGGTTGGTTATTGATATGAAAATAGTTATCTAAATTTGATTATAATAAATAAAAGAAAAATCTGCACTTTATAAATTCCTCTAGCTATCTAAAAATATCGCAAACATGCCACGAAATTTTTTTATGATAACTGTTCTAATAAACCACGCTTGCAAATAAACTAATTGACTTTCATATTAATTTCTCTTCAACTCCAAACTACTGAATTTCACATACATAACTCATTTCCGTAGAGACAAAAAACTCACTTTGAATGCGACAAAACATCTCGCCCTCGTGCATCCGTTATTCACGTGCCATTAAATTGCAAAGGAACAAACTCGCATCTCTCTCTCGTCGTCTCTTTTATTAAAAAATACAACCGGCAAGAGACGAAGAGGGCAAACGCGTGAGAGTGAGAGAGAGAGAGAGAGAGAGAGGCAGAGATCGCTGGCAATCTCATTCCTTTAAATATTCATGAATCAATAAAGCCGCCTTGTACGCGGTATTCAGTACAAGAGGCCGCAACTACGGCACACGATGACGATGGCAGCAGCGTCGTCGGTGTCCTGGAATTTTCCTTATGATGGCTATTGGCACGCGGTGGAAAATATCTGTATATATATAACAACCGCACGAAAACTCGAGGAATCGATCATAAATATCGAAAAATTTATAACCAACCCGCGAACTATGTATAATTTATGGCCGCGGTTGTGAGAATATCTGAATTGTGCTACCACTTTTGAATTTATAGATATATCGGACCAGCAGCGAATGATGTTTCGGCGAATTAATGTGCAGCCGAGAACCGATGCGTGCTTTGTTTCGGATTATTTTAGTTTTCCTGGGCATTAAGTTTTTGTTTATGTTTACCTCGTTTTCTTTGTCAATATTCTTTCATTTAATCATCTCTAATCCCACACGGGTTTAAACATCATTTCAGTCATTAAAAGACTCGCACATAGAAATCTCCTACTCTCTAAAGTTGAATTAGTGAAAAAAACCACTAAAGATTAGTTAAAATTGCTCCACCGAAACATCAGTGAATATTCTCTAATAAAATAGTAAATATTCACTAATTTTTAGTGAAAATATTCACTAATTTTTAGTGAAAATATTCACTAATTTTTAGTGAAAATATTCACTATTTGAATTAGTGAAACACTTCTTATTTAATTAGTAGATATTTCCATATACTTCCACTAAGAATTAGTGAATATTTACTATTTCATTAATGAATATTCACTAATGTTTCGGTGGAGTAATTTTAACTAATCTTTAGTGGTTTTTTAACTAATTCAACTTTAGAGAGTACCCACAATATTCTTTTTCATTTCACTCCTAAACTCTTGCTGAAGACGCGACTGTTGCAAGATGCATTTTCAGCATATCAGCATCTTTCTCAGCATAAAACCTACATTATGTACATTATTGGCGAAAATCCACCTGCGTATAAAAAAAAGTCTCGTTAACGTGTCGCATATGTTCTGCTTAGCATGCAGCTACGAGTGAATCCACGTGTATCACACTAGCGAGCCTTATTTGCAGTTCCTCGCGTATGTTAGACTCGAGTCAGCATTTGTCTCTTCCTATATGCGACTTTGGTGCGTTCTGGTATACATACATACATCGTCGTTCGATGCTAATTCGACGATATTAACGTCGGCGGGTCGCCGGTTTTATCGGGATGTGACTTTACGAGCGGCCGACGCCTGTATATATATTGGCGCGCATCGTTAAATCGCAAATAGGACGCGTGTGTGACTTTTCTCGGGTGTGGAAGAGCATAACGTGCGACGACCAGGCGTCTGGGATACTGGCAAATTGAAATTTGTTACGAGAGATTCAGGGTGTAGGTATCGGATTTTCCACGGATATCCACGGACGTATAGTGAAGAGAGCAAATGAAAAGTTTTAAATTAAGACGTATAGCAGAGGTTATGTGAATAAAATCAGTTAGAGTTTAAGCATTAAAAGATATCAGTGTATTCTTGCAAACGGAAAACATACTTATATATTATACTTATATATTATATTATATAACTATTATATATATATATATATATATAATATCGTCTGCATAGTTCCTCGTTATCGAATTTAAAATTGATTCCTTCGCATGATATCTTGGTTAGACGCGAGGCATCTTCTACCTACCCCCAACGTATTCTTGCAAATCAATTTTCTATCAATATCCAGCTCGCGTAAATCCTAACAAACAAAATCATGCAAATCCGTGAACGCACGCGCGCGTACGTTTTACAGCGGCTGAAAAAAACGGAAGAAACGACTTGGAGTGAGTTTATTCCCTGGCGTTACGAGCGTGCGCGAAGGAATAAACGCATCGCGCTCGTAAATCGATTCGGACGAATCCTCGTGTATATAGGAAGAATGTGAGGGTACGCGGGTCTGATAGGGCCTGAAAGGCAAGGCGATGTGTGTAAGAGAGAGAGGGAGAGAGAGAGAGAGAGACAGAGTCGACAAGGTGGTGAAAAGATGGGCGCGAAGGAGGTGTGACAGTTGAGGATACGTGTTTTTGGCCTCGTATAAAAGGGAGGTTTTTCAAAGTTTCTTTAAAGGGCTGTTTTGAAAACACTATTTTGTATGGCTTGAAAGACTAATATAGAAGATAGTGCGAATAATTAAGAGGAAAATATTAAATTTTTAATATTATTCTCTGCTAATATTGATATCTATATTGACTGTTTGAAAATGTTAAAATTTAGAAATCGCATTACTTTTTCACATGATATTATCAAACTTTTATTTCCTTTTTCAACTTCTGTCAAAGCTACCAACACTTTATCACAAACCCAATAATACTTTTTAATTGACCCTATAATCACTTTTATTCAAACTGCAATTCTTCATATCACCTACTAATACCATTACCAGTACAATACCACATACCTCGCCCACTGACCATTCGACTTCTACCTCAGTTTCTTTAAAAAATGCCGGCAATTAAAACTCCTCTTCTTGAACAAAAAGCTCCCCCACTACTTCCCACTGCTAACCAAGAAAGTAAATTAAACCTAAGAGCGAAAAGATTTTCGAAAAAAGATCGGTAAAAGGGGCTCGAATCAATCGATTCTCGCTCTCACTCGCGCGCTATAATTTCCCCTGACCACGAGGAAAGAGGACAAAGAAGAAGAAGAAGAAGGAGAGAGATGGACCGGCTGCAATTAGTCGGACAATTGAGTTCGCCTCTTCCACCTCCTCTAAAAGGATCCGTCCGGCAAGGAATTCCAGGAGGTGTCTCGCGGGACAAAGAGAAAAAGAAAGTTCGCATCGCGGAGGGAATTCATTCGCGAAGAGTTCGATTTGCCATTGCACGAGCCATTCACAAGCGCGGAGCCGCGAGGGAACAGGAGGAGGAGGAGAGAAAGAGAGAAAGAGAGGCCGCGAATCGAGCAATTACGGCTTGCCGCGGCAAAGTGCGAGCGGAGACGGCTGAGAAGTCGGTGAACGAGGAGGAATTTATTCGCAGGCTGGATGCTTGGACGTTGGCATTGGGTAATATGCCCAATTTGTATTGTGGAGTTTGATGGTTCTCTATAATTATTTTTTTTTATATTTGTTTATTTTAATACGTGGTTCGGTATACTTTTATGAACATTATCCAGTTTATCAAGAAATATTAATGGTATTTAATTTTCTAAAAATTGTTACTGTACTTAAAAACCTTTCAAAAAGTTTCAGAAGGCTCACGAATACACTATACCAAATTGTATTACTTTACGCAATTTAATTAACATAACGACTCAGAACGTTCAATTTGGTAGTATATGCAAAAAGTATAACACCACATTTACCATCATATGAATTCACATCCACTTTCAACTTCTTCAAAACAAAGTTTGATCGATTTGCACTAGACAACCGAACTTCTTCTCTCCCAAATTCTTCCTGGAAAACAGATTATGATCTGGTAGAATAAATACCTTCAGTAGCTCACACTACCAACACAGTATAATATAACCCCTTAAGAAAAATGCTCTCTCGAAACCACTGCGGTCTCAACATGCTCCCTCTTTTTCACTCTCTCAGCGCCGCACTCACCGGAAAAATAATTCCCCCGAAAAAAATAACAAACGCTAGTCCATCAGCTCTCTCACTCTCTCTATTTCTCTCACCGCGCCTTCTTTCTCCTTCAAGTTATACACACACACACACACACACACTGCACTGTACGCAGCAGCACTTTGCGCTTTGTATAACGCACGCGGCTCACGTATCAGTCAGCTGTACTACGTTCTCTCGCACGGCAGGGGCTAATAGCAGCTCAGCACCGCCGGAAGTCCACTCACGCGTGGCCGTATATCAGCATTAAATCGCGAGCGTTCGCGCGCGCTCCGGGCAGCTTACAATCAAACGTACTTAAGAGAAGTCGGATAGCGGCTGGAGGGGTTGGTACGTGGATACTATGGACTCTATATGAATTCGTGCGGCGCGTCGTAAAGAGCCGCGGGTGAGTGAGAAAGTGATGAGGGGGTGGGAGGTGCGATGAATAGGGATATATTGTTACGGGGAAAGTGGTTTAAGGAAAAGAAATGGTTTCGTTTGTTTTTTCAGGATGGTTAAAGGTATGCACAGTTGTAGAATGTAAGAATAGAGAGGCAATTGATTGAATGTGTTATGTGCAGTTGTGAGGATCGTTGCTGATTTTCTAAACAAGTTTCTGGAAATGAATGAGCAAAATGTTCCTCGAGGTATGCTGTGAATTTTTAAAGGATACGATTATTTAGTGAAAATATAACGAAACATTTCTGTTCAAGAATGAATTTACGTTTATAACGAAAGAAAACCGAGTGATTGAACGCTAAGAACTATCAGGAAGAAAAAGTAAAACTTTGCTGAGCATTAAGGTAATAAATGCAATTTTTTTCTTTGTCGCGCAGGATCAATAAAACACTTTTTTCTCCCGTCTCTCTCTCTCTCTCTCTCTCGTTCATTTCTTTCTTTTTTGCCACCAAAAGTAGTAAAACGAATACCCGTTCGAATTGTGATCGTTCATCTGTTCTCGGCACAATTGCGGAATTCAGTTTTTTCCCCCACAGCGAGAGTTACGAGTGCTCACTCGTTTTCTTCCTTTTTTTTCGTTGTTACTCTCCCAGGCTTATTGATTTTCGTTTTAGTATTCAATCTGCTTTTTGCAAAAATTTTCGTGAATTAAGAGACTTTTTGCGTTCTCAGAATGATTTGCTTCAGAGCGGAAATTTATGGCTCTTGAGTGATATATAATAGCATTGTTATCGTTTGTCGAAATCTAAAATTATATGTTAGCTATCGTATGAATATTTTCATCCTAATGAGTTTAAAGATCAATATATCAGAACGCGAAAATAGATTTAATTTTATTAGCAGTAATAATATGCATTTACCAAGAATAATTAAATTAATTCCCTTTAAAATACATAAAATTTGATATAACATAATGTAAAATGCACGGTACAGTTACTTTAATAAATTTTTTGTTTTAAAAAAAATGTTATCAACAACATGACTCATATTCTGCAAACATATTTCACGATGCAAATGGGTAATGATTGAAAATATCGAATGACGAAGATAAATTTCTTCACTCATCGGCTAAAAACTACCTGAAAACGCCTTTTCTGTAAGGTCGAGGCGATAGGATGATGTAATGACGGGCTATTAGCTGGATCGACTTTCCTCCCGAGGTCACGGGATACCGGAGATTGCGAAATAATAGCTGGTCCGTGTATGTACACATTATTCAGGATTCACCGGCAGTAGTAACGCTCCTCTTATGTCAGGCGCTATTTTTATTCCTTGCTTTTATTCATGTATTCAAATGATAATAATTGTACGGTTCAAGAGTATGTTCTTAATGATTTTTAGTATGAAAAAAATTCTGTTTTCATTTTTTTAATGCATTTACATTTTAAATAATAAAGAAAATTTTTTTAAAGCCTGCAGAAAATTTGTTTTCGGAAAGATCGTTTCTTATCAGTTTGATATTTTTGAATGAATAATAATATTGAAATTGTTGTTGCTTAAAACGATATATCATAATCCAATATAGAGTTAGCAAAATTGTACTATAAAATTGTATTATAGTCACAATTACATAACAGTGATATATGGAAATTTTTAAAAAACTTACGATATCAAGTATCCATTCATTCTCTTTCGGAATGCCGATCGATACTCACCTGAAACATAAAGAAAAAAGCTCATATAAAATCTATAGATTTCCACAAATTTATTTTCAAATTCTTTTCCTCCAGTAACAAAATCAGCATTTATCACTTCAAACAAACAGTTCGATTTCTATTACCAACTCTATACGATATCGTCACCACAAATCAAACGTTCGCTCGGGTTGTGCGTACGCGACGCGCTATCGCAAAAATTTATAGCCCGCGGGGCTTGATTTCCTCGCGCCGCGAAAAAATAGCCCGTGGCAGGGCAAAATAATCGAAGATAAATAAAGCCAGGAGAGAGAGAGAGAGAGAGCGAGAGAGGAAGTATACGATGGACTCTGCAAGCAAGCGATTGTGTACAGTCGCATTGGACAAATACAGAGGAGAATATGAGGGGGGAGTGGAATATTTCAGGAATGTTTCAGTTATTTACACAATTACCGGGGCGATTCGGGGGCCACGATTGAACGGCAGGGAGATGAAATAAAGGGAGGAGAAATGAGGGTAGGAAATAAGACGTTTGTTTTCTTCGTGAAAAATGGCTTTTTTACCGAAGTTTTGTGTGTTTCTTTTTAATGTACGGAGAATCCGGATGTATTGTTGGGGTAGTTTTTACTTTTTTAAGTTTCGAGGGTTCGCCTGACATGTACCGAAAAATAATGGGTTTGCAATATGTAATTTACGATTAAACCATATTTCACGTTAATGGCGTTCCGCGTCCATTTACGTAAAAAATGTTCCATTTTTTCAAAATTTTATGTATACAGTAACAAAAGCTGTTCCACTTATTTACTCAACCGTGACCAATATACTTGCTGTTATTTGAGCTATAAAAAAAAGCTAGAAAATTCAAAAAATCTGAGCACTTTGTAACCCAGCAGCCTCATAAATACCGATTCAGCGACCTTAAAAAAAAAAAAAAAATTCAATTTACAACCAGGAACATCCATTTCAATCCCGAACCCGAAGAGGAAATTCACGAAAATCCTTCTTGCGCGTGGGTCCGAAACAAAAGATCCTCATCTCCCTTTCTCCTTGCCTCTACTAAGACTGATAGTTTTCATCGGGTCGCTTCATAAATCCTTAGCCAAAATCCCATTGCGATAAAGGGGTGTGCAGGCAGGCGTTTATGCCTCCGGCGTAATACAAGCGCGAGCTCGCCTGGATTCCGTAGGTGAGAGAGAGAGAGAGAGAGAGAGAGAGAGAGAGAAGATCTATTTCCGCGATTTTTCGGTGATCGATGGCTACACGCCTGTGCGCGTGCATGTGAGCGAATGAGCAATTTCGCAAGGGTATATAT
>JAYJLV010032300.1:35000-61307 GCA_036873485.1 Torymus texanus | reverse complement strand
ATAGAGATATACACATACATACACCCACACACACGCGCGCGCGCGCGCGGCATCCCACAGTCGCGCGTACGCGGACTTGAAATATCGCCGATTCGCCAACGCCCCTAGCTTTTGCATATTCATGTGGTTCCACGCGCGCGCACATGTCGCCAATACAAGTTTTCGCTATGAAGGCGAAAGCTTATATATATATATATATATATATATATCAAGGCGACGAGAGCAGTCGTGACGCTTGCGGTGGGACACGTGGCACCTTACGTGACTTGGTGAAAGCAAGAGATAGTTTACGCGCAGGGTGCAGACGAAGAGAGGGAGAGAGAAGGTGAACTTTTGATAAATGTGGTTTGTTGCGCGGATTGTTTGATTTCCCGTAAATAAATCGGTGGCTGAAGCTACGCGTCCCGCACGCTTGTTATTGAAGCATATACCCGCACGTCGCATGCGCATCTCTATCCTTATAGTTTGTATATCTCTAGAGTTCAGTGGTATACCGTATCACTAGATATACATATATACTACGTTAATCACGTTGTTTAAACTTTGCTTTAAACGCACAGCAGCATGTGGAATTTCTATATTATATGGGTATAAACGAATGGTTGAAATTGTTTCCAATCTCTCTCGGTTATATATATTATAAATGTGGTTATATGTATAATTGAAAATAAAATGTGCAGTAGTTTAATCAATGCATTGACCGAAATACAAAAAACGATTAGATTAATACAAATCAAAGCTCACATATACGTTCTCTCTCTCGGTCATCGAGTTTATTCATCATTTTTACCCACAGCGATGGATAGCGTATTAGCGAACTCATTACGAGAGCAGGTGAGTTTCGCGCCGCGTCAAGAGAGCCATTACCGCGTTTTACCTGAAGAGAGAGAGAGAGAGAGAGAGAGAGAGAGAGAGACCAAAAGTTCTTTTTCCTCTTCTCTGCTTGGAAGAAAAAAAAAGAAAGACTCTCATATTTTCTCCAACTCGCCGTTCCCTCCTTACTACTGTAATTGGAAAATTCCTCATTAAGCTCGGTATCGTGTGCTCTAGCTAGCAAGCGATAAAAACGCGTGCTCGCGCGCCGACTGCAGCCGCGCTCTCTTGATTAAAATATCCTCTAATGGCATTGGATATCGCCACCGCATGCTTTAGCAATCCTCGATTTTCTCCTTAGGCGCAGCTTCGAACGTCTCAATAGCCTCTATATGTGTATATGTGTGCGTTTCGATACGCAGCGAATATGGGAAACGATAAAGTCCCGTGTGCGAGTGAGAGAGAGAGAGAGAGAGAGAGAGAGCAAAAAAAAATTTTTAATCAAAGTCAGCTGCGCGAGCTCGCATGCTGCAGCTGAGGCTTTTTGCGAGAAAAAAATTGGAGGCTTGCAAAAATTTCTGCCTCTCCTACCGCTTTGGCGTTTCCAGTATTGATCCCCCACTCTCGCCGTCTCGTTCGTGCCTTTGCGTTTTTCTTCGAAAAATAGAAGACAGAGGGAGAGAGAGAGAGAGGAGAGAACTTTTTCTTCCTTTTAGCCACTTTTCTCTCTCTCTCTCTCTCTATTTTCTTACTATCTTCTTACTCTCGTACGCTCGTTATTTCCTATCTCTTCCTCTCTCTCTTTTTCTCTCAGGCTCGTTTGTACTCCCACGTCTTTGCGCCTCTATTGAAAGAGCGATCCTCGACTGTACGTCTGCTGTTATGTTTGTGACGTATACCGAGAGCTCCGTTGAATTCATCCTTTTCGGATTTGTCCGAAGGGATGATGTGTGCGTGTCCAGAAAGGAGAGGCGAAAATTGAAGGATATATTAATTTTTTTCTTCAGACTCTGTACTACCAGATTATCAAATATCTCGGGAACCTAATTTTCGCAGGTCAGCCGGGGTCAGATATTTTTTCTTTTTATTATGCTTTTGAGATCATACCTGCGAATCTACATTTTGTTTTATGATTAAATAAACGACAGTAATATAGATTCATTTTATACCACTGTTGTTCTAGTAAACCTATGGAATACCTGAATAACCGTATACAGTTTATATAGTGGCATATAACAAAGCTAATGAACATCCGGAATTGAATAATGGACACACGCATACCAGCAATACATACATATACACAGTCAATCAGTGATTCCTCAAAGTATTCCCAGAATTTCGTTCGACAGCAAGCGCGAACCACGCCGCACACTTCACTCGAGTCTCTCTACCACTTGATACGGAATGCTTCGCGCACACGCGGCTTGTGTGTCCCCCTCTTGCCTTCCTCACCATCGCCGCCTGCGATACACGTTTCCACGTACGCGCCGTTATACTCTCCCCCCTTCTCTTTCTACTCACCGTAGAACAGATTTCCTCGATGCTGCCGGAGGCCAATATAAGGATTCGATTCGCGCGAGGACAATACGCTCCTGCCACCGGTAGTGTTGTCGGCTTCTTCCTTCCTTTTGCGCGATAAAGGAGCTCGTTCCATTCTGCCGCAGCGCGTGTATGTGTGGAGAATGAAGAAGAAGAAGAAGAAAAAAACAAGAGCAGTAGCAACCGTGGTTTACGCGCGCGGATGGATGATTCCACGGTTTTCTCGCGTGTGAGAAGGCGTGTATCGTGACGTATACACTTCTCGTTTCGGTAGAGGCGAAGGAGAGAGAGGAGGGGAGGGGGAGAGGGAGCACTCTTCTGTCTGTGGGCGTGGATTTTTCTGAAAACCTCGCGTAAGAGGTGTAGAGGTTTTTTTTATTTCGCACGTACAGCGAGGGAGAGAGAGGGAGAGAGAGAGAGAGAGAGCTTGTATTTTGATCCTCTTTTGATATAAGCGTGGAAGTGTAGAGATGAAAATCGCTAATTAACATGTCTTGATTTTTAATGAAATATCACTTGTTTTGTGGGAGATGTAAATAGGATATACCTGTCTACCGGCTGACTAAAACTTTAGTTCTACTACATGCTATGTTTTTTATTCAGAAATGAATTTTATAATATTATTTGCAATATTATATATGCACCAATTCGTTGTTTGATATGAGTATTTTTAGTAGTTTGTGCATTTCCGGTTATTGGATCAATAATATACATACGAAAAATATCAAAATTTTCATTATTAACATGTGTTTTTTTGTTCGAAACATGATGTATCAGTACAGAAATGAAAGAATTTTCAAATAAATATATAACCAAACAATGAGATCGAATACCATGTTCATTTTTGTAACTGAAATAGTATAGTAGTTGGCGTATACATCAGTTTTGAAAAAGAATACGCGAGCTTACTTCATGTACGTTAATTAAAAATCATTCCATCGTCCGTATCCATTTCACCGGTTCTCCGAACTTATCGGATTCCACAATCCAAATATGAATTTTTAAGAAAATAACCATTATTGAAAATGCTAAAAACTTGGTAAACATTTTATAAATATAAAGAAGTCGTAGGTTTTGGTCGATTTATGTCTGTGGGCAGCATCTGTCAGGAATAAATTATTTTATCTCATGTAGTAACAGACTACAATTTTCGTAGTTAATAGGGGAACAGTTATACTGTTTCCTTGAAACCCGATACATACCAGGAATCACACCGGGAATCATATGAATATGTAGATATAAATTTATATATTATTTATTTTTCACATTTCTAAATAATCGTTGTTTTTTTATTAGTTTTTAAATTCGAAAATATATGAACGTTAGTTTATTACTGATTGGAATACAGCATAATTAAAGGGTCTTTTAAAGCACGCATTACGCAGAAATATTTCTTTTAAAAGTTTATAAAATAATTTTAATCTGATTTACGAATTTGTTCTTATTTTATTTATATTATATTTGATGAAAAATTGAATTTTCAAAATTTTGTTTTCTCAAAATTACATTTTTCAACTTTAAGCGGAGAATTGCACAATAGTTTTTGAACTATTTATTTGAAACTTTGAATATAAACTATTTCTCAGATTTCTAAAAGAAGTATAAAGTAATTTTAGTTTCAAAATGTGTTATATGTTTGTTAAATCTATTTTTATATTAAAAGGCTCAGTTTTTTCTTATTAAAAAATGTTTGAAATTACAAGATAATATTGCTAACTTTAAATTGGTCCATACTTCTTTTAGAAATTTCAATCATAATGTATATGTAAATTTTCAAGTAGATAGTACAGAAAATGTTGTGAAAACCTTCTGTTAAAATATAAAAAAATGTAGTTGTGAGAAAAAAATATGCTGGAAATTCGATTTTCCATGTAAACCAATGTAAATTTTAATAAAACTTGTAAATTAAATTAAAATTTTGTTCTTATACATTGACAAAAATATTTCTGCATTATATTACATACTTTGAAAAACCCTAAAGAATACAAAACTGATTTTTGGACAACCCACTTCTGTACGCTATTCTCTCAAAAACGAATTCGATCCAATCCCATCACATCCCACATTAAAATAGAAATTTATCCTAAGATTAACCACAAAAGAGCCATTATTAATAATGCAAAACATACCTACAACATCCTAAAGTTTTCGAGACTCACCTTAAAATTCATCGCGTCTAAGAGAACATTTGCCGAAAAGCACGAACCGCTTGCGAGGCTAATAGCCAATATAAGACATCAAGGTACAAGGCACAACACCATAAACCAGGTGTGCGTAACTCCCTTATACCTACGTGTATATATATATATATATATATATATATATATATGCATGTATTATATGAATCGACTTACCCGGTCCTCACGAAGTTGGCAAATGACTGGATTATGCTTTCCGACAGCGCCATCTCAGCACGCGTATAATTCCTCGGGAAATGGCCAAAACCGTCGACCAGCGGCGCTCCAAATACGAAGGGTAACTCCTCGCCGTGCACCGAGCCCATTTTCTGTAAAGAAAATAAAAAGAAAAACGATATATATACACATATACTATAATGTGAGGAGTGAGATCGAATGGATACTAATTAACCGCATTTATCCTGCTTTACGATTATTAAAGCATTTGTACCAATTTTTTTTTGTACGTCGCGTGAAATCGTTCCTTTAAATTACAGGATTAAAGTCTGAAGAGTAAGAGAGAGGGAGCGAGAAGGAGAGACAGTAATGGCTCAAGGAGATTTTTACCCCCTCTCCTACCATCTATCCCCTAACAATGCTGTAAATTGCGTTATCCTCGCGTTCGCTCCGCGCGTATAATGATCAAGCGAGAGATAATGCTCCGATTTTCCCTTTACGCGAGGGAGCGATGTAGGTTCTCTACGGGTTATCAGTCGTAATATTTTCAGGGTCGAGAGCTCGAAAGTGTTTTACTCTAATTGTCGCTCACACCACGAGATGGGAGACGGCGTAGTAAACGTTTTTATGGACTTGTGTTCGACTAATGTTTTCCTTGTTTAATTATCAGTACGACATCTTAGATTTGTCTCTCGCTCGTTAGCCAAGAGACCACGTGCGCGTTAATTTTAATTTACCGAAAAGTTACGGCAAACGATGATAATTTTTCAGTTCGAAAGCACGTGCGCGTGTAAGTATAACGGGCGAGGTTTTCGGTGATGTGCAATATCGTAGTCACGCGCGTGACAGGCCGTGTACTCACCTAGGGAGGGTGGGCTAATTAATCTCCTAAAAGTTTTAAGTTGATAAAGTATAGGAAGGGAGAGAGGTTGAGGCTTAGATCGTGCAGTTGCCAGTTTTACTAGTTATAAGCCGTCGTGGATTTTTTTTCTCTCTCTCTCTCTCTCTCACTCTCTACCTTCGCTCTCTCTACTCCTTCTTCCTTATCTAGAACTATGCTGAAAGCTCTCGACTGCTACAGTCTCGAGAGCGAAAGAGAGAGAGAGAGAGAGAGAGATAGAGCGAAAGAGAGAGGGAGAGAGAGAGAGAGAGAGACGCCGCCTGCCGCTTTCGACAAACTTGTTTCATTATCCCTTTTAAGCTTCTTGAAATGTGCAGAACAGCTGCAGCACACGCACATGTAGTGCTCGCTGCAACGACAAACAGTTTTTTTCACTTCGGAACTGAATAAATAATTAACGGCAGCTTTTGTTTAGTATCTTTCGAGGGCTGAGATTTTAATAATACGAAGAAATGGGTATAGTTAACATTTGGGGACGTGTTCTTGGAAAAAAATTGTGTTAACGTAAAATCTTTTATTTTATAAAAGGAAAGCAATAGTCAGTGTAGGTCAGTATTCTGAAGGCAAAGATTAAGCAGCGACAATAAGATCTCAATCTATACCTGTTTCTTATTACAATTAAAAAAGTAACACAGAAACTTATACCCTGTTAGTAATATTAAGCATATTATAATTATAAATTGACAGAGTTTTAAAATTCGATTAATCTTTAGCTAATAGTTAGCCAAGAATTCCGGCAATAACGTGACGATTTTAGCATTCGAATTAACTGACATATGTTTAATCCAGATATATGATGATAAATCTACTTATCATCGATGTTAGGTGTTCAGGATAGCCGATTATAAGCTATAGATGGTGTGCTTTGTATTTTTTTTTAATTCAATTGTCGAAATGCATTCAAAACGTGGTAAATGCTGATAACTGTAACGGATAAACCACGTTTTAAATACGTTCCAATACTTGAACGTAAAAAATTTCGAAGTCTATCGCTCAGACTTCTTCGTCGGCTACCCTGAATATTTAGAGCGTAGTCGTTTATTAAAATATCGATTCCTATCTATAGACAAATTAATTAATTTATATATAGGTAACAAAAATCGCTTACCAAAGGTTGAAAAACATTACCGAGCTTTCATCTAGATTATAGTTACTGTGGTAATTTATTTATATAGCTAAAACGTATACCTTATTTACAACTTTTTAATCATAATAGCTGATTAATTTGTTATCACGATATTCAACCTTGTTGTTATCCAACCTTCCCTTACAGAAAACGTAAATTAAAGCGTAAAAATTCATCCTCTTTAAATTATAGCACGTAAAATTCTCCGTTCAAAGAAAAGCGTATACGCTATGTAAAAAAAAAAAGATAAACACTAAACGGGTAAAATGTGCGTTCGCGCATAATTAAGGCAATGTCTAAGGTTTGGGAAGCAAAGGGTCGACGAGCATTCTTGTGCAGAGAGAAAGAGAGAAAGAGAGAAAGAGAGAAAGAGAGAGAGAGAGAGTGCGCAGAAAAAAAAACGAGAAAATAAAACGTTCACTCGCCGCGCCCTTTGTCGCCTGACTCTCGCAGCACTGCGCGTTGCACACGCGTGCGTGTGCACTGAGGCAAATAAAGAACTGCTACATCCACGCGTGTGTATATGTGTGTAAGGTACGAGAGAGAAAAAGAGGGACATTTTAATGAAAATATCGTGTAACGAAGGCCGACACGAGACCAGTCTCTGTTGTATGTACGATGTCCTATTTTACATCGCGTACGACTATACATACATACATGTGCATGCATATGTATGTGTGTGTGTGTGTGTGTGTGTGTGTGTGTGTGTGTGTGTGTGTGTGTGTGTGTGTGTGTGTGTGTGTGTATATATATATATATATCGTCTGTCTACGTTTATCTATGTTTTTGAGTCTATGTACACTACTCAGGCGAGTATTTGAATTTATACGCGGCCTCTGTGATGCATCGTAGGTATAGATACGTACATATCATTATTGCGTACACTAGGTGAAAAATTTATTTTTACCATTAACAATTTCAATGATCTCAACATACTTTCTTTTTCAGTATTATGAGTGCGTATAACTTTTATACAAGAGCTACATTATCGTAATATCTATGCGAGTAACGAATGATAGAAGTGGTACAATATATCGTGCAGCTAGAGTTACGCTTTTTCGGTATTAGTAGAGACAAATAGAGATACGCGGGTAGTAGTATACGTTGTAAAACCTGGACTTTTTTACGTATAACGCGTATTTTAAGGTGACACACGGTAGCAATATATATACAATATATACACGGGTTGAGGCTCGACAGAAAAAAGTGTAAGTGTGATTTTGTAGCCACTGAGGGACACTACACCAGACGAGCTCTTTCGCTCTCGGACAGACCGTAGAATTTTCTTGTCAGGCCGTGTGTGTCCTTTGATTAAAACGCCCTTTTGTCATGTGTGCTACCGTAGTAGTAGCTCACTGTACACACACACACACACACACAGACAACCGTATGTACGCATGCATAATGTATGCGCATGAAGCTTGTACCCAGGGTAAAACTGCCAGTCTTATGGCTCTTCTGTGTGGTAGCTTCTCCTGTGCTCGCTTTTTTAATTTATGCTCGAAAATGTTTTGCGGCGATTCGTTATGCGCGCTCGCGCTCGCTCGTTCGTGTCGGCCGATCGGTTTTTTGCAAGCTGTAAGGTATAGCAATGCAGCGCAACGAGAGTGGACAGTGTGTGTGTGTGTGTGTGTGTGTGTGTGTGTTGCCACGGTGCTTTCTAGTTGTTGTTGTTCATGCTGCTGTTGCTGTTGCTGCTGCTTGTGGAGGGGAAAATAAGTGATTAATGCGACGAAAAATTCGTACGGGCGTGGTTATGTACGAGTTGCGCGGATGCATCTGTGTGTATGTGTGAGTGACGTTATTTTTTTTAGCTTTACGGTGGGATTCGTAAATTTAATGGAACGAGGTCAATTCGATAATATAAATTTGTGATCAGTAATATTACTAATGCATTATATAGTCACTAATTTCGTAAGCACAATATTATCTACTAATTAATTCATTAATAGATATCTGTGGCTCTGAGAAATAATCACATAAGTCCACTTTTTTTGAAAATCGGGAAAACTTCAGATTTTGTATCTTCAAATAGGCCTTTTTCATTTAACACTGTCAGTAGTAACCAAAATATTGCTTTAAAGCGACGATATACCCAAACCGTAACCACGTAAGTCCATTTTTCAGATACTGTGAGCAGCATAACAACATAAGTCTATGTAATCCGGTTTGAAATTACTTTTCCGTCAGTCGTAAAAGTGTCTCTGAATTAGTCTTTTCGTTCATTAGTGTATTTTTTAGTGATGTTTAACCTTTTAAAAATCAATGCTATCTTTAGCCACTTTCCTGCATGCTATATGGGTGAATTTTTTTGTTTAAATTAATTGTTTTTTCGCGTTCTATACGATGGAAATGATTTTGTACGTTTCTTTTGTAGGGCAGATTTACTTTATACTCATGGGCATCCTCCAAGATAGAAATGTTACGGAAATAGGAAGATTTTTTATTAAGTAATAAGCATTCGTTAAACAATTGATAATTTTGTAATTTATTGATCCGTGTCATAATTAAATTAAAGAATATGTACCAAAATGAATGAGAACAACACTATTAGATAAGTCTACAGTTCCCGGCATAACGACATAAGTCCATACTTTTTTGAGTTTTTACTGGTTTTTAACGCTCCAGAGAATGTATAACTTACTCATACCAGCGTTTTGAATGGTTAATTAACTATTACAGTATCGCGACTCATCTCATTTCTTCCGATCTTACATGCAAGTTTGAACATTAAAACCCTTTTTTCTCAGAAACTTGAAAAGTGAACTTTGTGGTTATGCCTCGAAGCCACAGATATAATCTAATCAGTTTCCTATAAAAATAAATTGTATATGCAAATATACTTGCATTCAATTGTTTCATCTAATGTAACTTGCGGATAAAACGATTTTTCCTAACACAAAATAATAAAGAAACTGAATAGCAAATGTAACGATTTCGATGCAATAATTGGCTTTTTATACTTTCGTCATCCGCAAGCTGATTTTCCGACTCTTCCATGCCACTTCTTGCTCAAGTAAACCCGTGGGTAATACGCGAGAAAACAACACTCAAAATGATTCAAGAACGCTTCGGTAGAACGATCGGTTATTAAACGACGCGCGCAGGAAAACAGTCGCAAAGTGGCGAGTAGCGTACCCTGAGGCTAATTGGAAAAATTCTGCATCGCTCTTCTTTTCTCTCTCTCTCTCTCTCTCTCTCTCGCGCGCGCACGATTTACATTCCCAACGGCGTCGACGACGACGACGACGACTTACTTTTTTTCTCCCTTCGGTCGCCTTATTGCTAGCTTATCAAATGCCGCGAATTCTGTTTGTATTCATTTGCATGCTCTCCCCTCTGACTACTATAGGCGTACTGTGCACGAATAAGCCAGGGTAAATCAAACTGTCGGGAGGAAGAGAGAGAGAGAGAGAGAGAGAGAGAGACCCTTGGCACCGCGTTGAATTTCAATAATATGGATTCGCTGTATATGTATACAAAGCACTACGCTTTGCTCCTTTTTGCGAGTGGAGACGCCGAGACGGGAATACAGTGACCTGCAGCCTAAGTCCTCGAGGGTAGAGGGGTACGGATGTTTGAATGGAAGGAGACACTGAGCACTCGCAAATTAAGAGCATGAGTGCGCACGTTATCTATGCACCTTTTATTCTGATTCGTCCGAGATTTCGACTGAAGAAAATTGAGCTACCTATTTGATGGATGCTTTTATATGAACAATATGTTATGAAATTATTTAAGAGTATGTCGCAACTATGTATTGGAATAATCTATATATAGTGGAAAAGGGGGTAAATAAACTAGGATAAAATTTCGATGTAATAAGGGAGCGTATATATCGATTTTCAGTTGAATTTTATAGCCCGGCTATCCGTTATAATGCCAGTGACCATATGAAATCGATACAGGGTCTTATTGCATCGGCCAAGAGCTGGATTACAAAAAGGACTTCTTCGTAGATACATATTTATGAGGGAAAATAAAATGTTATCGCATCGTACATGAGTGTATAAATAATTTATATATACTAATGGTTTCCGAGTCTATTCAATCCAAATATATATACCTTTGTAAATACGACCATAATTAATATCGTTTGCACAATAATTTTTGTCATTATAATTTTTAAATAAAATTATTAACAAACTTGAAGTTTTTCTATATTAAAGGTACACACATACTATACTAAAAATTTCTATTTTAAGATATAATGATATGCAAATGTAGCATATGCCTCTCACGATAAGTATAATGCAAATTGCCCAAAAATTCCCAAAAGAACTTTTCCGCGTGTCGCACTCGGTGAACGCGAAAAATGTCGCGAGCGGTTTATGAAGGAGGTAAAAAGGAGGGATACGCACAGAGAAAGAGCACGAGAAAGATAGAGAAACCCTCGAGAGCCTTTGATAAGCCCAAAGCGCCTGTGACTCTCGTGGGGCGCGCACTGCACACGCGAAACAGAATAATCAGATATTACGCTGTTTATGACTCCCGCCGCTTTGCAAAAAAGGATTTTCATTAAATTTCCTCGTTGGCGAAACAAAGCGCGCGAGAGAATGACGAAGGAGAGAGAGAGAGAGAGAGAGAAGAAGAAGTAGCTGAAAAACGAGAGACGAAGGTAGAAAGAGAGAGATATAGAGTAAGCACGCGTCCTCAAAGGTTTTCCTCTGATACACGTCAACGACCCAGCCACAATGAAATCCCGCGCGTTGCTGCTTTTTTTTATTATTATTATTATCATCGACTTATGTCCTCACGCGAGACTTTCATTTCGCGGCGCTTATCCGGGACGAAAATCCTATTCGTTATACGCGCTGGCGTGTGTTTATCTTAATTTACGCGTACGCGCGCCTGCGCATACCACCACCGATGCATCGCGAAGCTATGCCCCTCCTCCTTTCATTCTCTCCTCGTTTTTATATTTGAAAATATGGATCCTGAAAGCTGACGCTATGGGCTAACGCTGAATAATGAAGGAGAAACGTTAGCTCTTTTTGGGTCATGGTCTGATGTTCGATATTTTCAGTTTCTTTGCAAAAGATTAGGACTAATAGTGTGGCTGCATTCGTTTTCTTTCTCTTTTCTTTTTTGAGAGTAAACTTACGCGACCTAGAAAAATTACGACGAAGATTTTAAAATGCCTTTTTTTTTTTTTTTTGAAGATTGTGTGCACAGCCTCTATTAGGAAGCCTTAATTTTTTACATTTCTTTATTTTCCTTTGAAAGTCTTAGAGGAAAGTTAAGGATGTTTATTTTTTTAATGTTCAAAGGGCAGAATGGGAGAGATCCTTTTGTTTTCAGGAAATTGCGAAAAAAGTCAGTAAAGATAATGAAAAAAGTCTGTAACTCGGCACTGAACAAAGACGCAGGTTTAACTTTTCTCAGTTACATGTGAACGGGAAATTTTGTAATTTTGTAATTGAAACATTAAGAAAAAAAGAAAAATCACAGAAGTATATTAAACATTTAAACATTATATTTCATTTTCATTTCGAATTATCTAGATATTTCAGCTCCGTCAGGAAAAATGAATGTTACGTGACTGTAAATGTGAAAAAAATGCTATTTTGTAGATTTTTCGTGGAAGAACGTTCGATTCTTTCGATTTTTCGTCATACGTTCCCCTTATTTCGCCGCGACAGCGTAACAAAACAAGGAACGTGACTACTGCCCGCCGAAATACAAAATGTCAGTGTCAAAACTTGCATCAGCTCGAAATTCGACGCTGGAGGTATTCGACACAATGAAGAAGTATTCTTCTATACATTATATAATGTTACCGAATAACAAATACAGTAACGTTATAAATTTAAAATAATTTCCGAATATGCCTGTAAAACTAATATATGAATACCAAGTTTAATCGAAAGTTTAATAGCGTGCTTAATTATGGAATAAAAATTACTTATAACATTGGAAACTCATTACTTTAGTTACGTGAAGCAACTTTTATGTTTAATAAAATCAATCTCTGCATCACTTTAATCAAATTTCTACTTTGTATGTTATGTAATTTAACTTAACGTGTTTGCAATTTTCCTCCCAATTACTATTAATTGAAAAACATATTGGTACATACATGCTGAATTTATAATACCAAGAAAAATAGTTTAAAAAAAATACCTTTTTTTCATACAATAAAAACAGTAAATTAGACAAAGAGTCTACACATGAAGTTTCACACTGGCCACGCTTACAAACACCACAATTAATCCAAAACCAAATTCGGATCCTTTTTCCGTACCTGCCATCAACATTAAACCACCCCACCCCCTTACCGACCGCATCTAAGTAAACAGCTGCCTGGTCCAATCACACCCTGCGTCTTAATCCTCATCTATTTCTGTCTCGCCTTTACCTTTCCCCCAGAACGGAGGGAGAGAAGAAGACGCGCGCTCGCGTTCAGCCTGACTCGTCTCTCAGAAAGAAGCTGACCGGAAAAGCCGAAGATAAAGAACATCGGCTCGGCGACGGCATCCGAAACGTGCCGAGAATTTCATTCACATCCCGTATAGCAGCCGACAAAGGAAAGAACCTCTTGGAATTACTATATATAATACAGCTGTGGCGCACAAGGTGCGAAACGTCAACTTCGCTCAAGATTTACGCGGACGCTACGCTTCTTAAACCTACATATATATATATATATATATATATATATACACACACACACACACGCTGCATTTTTTCCATTCCATTCTTGTTCGCCTTCTTCCTCCTCCTTACCGTCTTTTCCCTCTCGCGCCTGCGTTTCATTTATATCACTGAGCGAACAGGGGTAGGGGCGCGTCGGCTGCCTTCATAATTTTGAAATATTATTTCTGTCGGCGCACTTATTCTCCTTTCTTCCCCCGTGACGCGTCTTTTGTCAAGCATTTTCAGATTGTTTATTTCGCTTCTCTTTTCGAGAAACCGGGAGGACTTTTTCTTTCGTAAAGCGACGCTCGTCGTTGCTTTTTGAAATATTTACAGCAAACTTTCGACTGTTCTCGCACGCGCGTTCAATCCAACGTACGTACGTATATATAGGTACATGTGCGCCCAGAGGGAGAGAGAGAGAGTAGAGGATTACGCGCAATTTTGGAAAACTTTGTTCCAAAAGCGCGTTACCCGCGCGCGTTTTCCCCGAAATTGCTTTTCGAGGCCAAGTTGCGCGCACAAGCGCCCGAGCAAATCTGCATGCAAATAATGCGTTGGGTAATATTTGTTAGCACGTACAAACGCGCGCCCTTTGACGCTAGTCATTGAAGCCGCAGTGAAACTGAATTTGCGGTTTTCTAACTTTTTAACTGAGGATCACTAATTTTTTTTTTGTTGCATTTTTTTCGAATTATTTTCATTCTACAACGGATTTTGCAAATAAGTAATTATCAACGTATACTTTACAGTTTCAGGCTATGAAGAGATTATCATAATCAAGGAATAATTCAACAGAATATAAATATGTTGCTTTATCAGTTACCGTGACTCTATTATACTTGCATTTTAGCTACTTATATTTTTCATATTTCCTACTTTTATAAACTCTATAAATAATATATTTAACTTTGAAGTGTTATTGCTTTGTTCATAAGATTAATAAGTTTTGAATGAAAATAGTTTATTTTACCTTATGCAGCTTCAAAGTCAAGCCTTACTTGTAATGCTAATTGAGTTGAATACTTTCCGAAAAACTAATCATTATTCACCAACTACTCTGACTACTAACGTTAAAATATCATCATGGTAAATATACACCATTACATAAGTTTTTTTTCTCATAATTTTTTTACTTCGATGTATACCGAGACTTTCATTACTTAAAAAGAGTACTGTAACAAATAATTTATTCTAATAATTTATATCAACAGAAACGGAGCTTTTTTATTGTAATTCGCCGCGTTCGTTCGAGTGTTGGCAGGCTTGGGGGAAAACTGGCAGACACCACCGCGCCCCGTCCAAAACCTCATTTGCATGATTTTCAAGTGTTATTTTAGCTGCAATTTCATCCGCTTTGTGTGTGGGCGCCAACGACGCGTCGTTGACATTACAATTTTCATTGTTCGCAAAGAAAACATAAACATGAAAATAATACTTTGGACGATAAATTGTGAATTTTTTATGTCGTTAAGTCGCAGTGAAAATGCATTAATATCAATTTCAGCTAGAACTGTTTATATTATAAAAAAAGTTTTAAAATAATTACATATGTTCCTATAAAAGAAAAAAAAAGGAGAAAGGAAAACTCTAAATCTTCTTGAAAGTTGACTACAATCTACGTCAAAAATAGCTTTTACGTTTATTTCACCGATAAAATATATTTAGTTTTATGGCAATATAAAAAGAACAATTTGAAATAGAATCTTAAAATTGCTTTTTCAATTTTTTTTCAGCGAAAATAATTAAAATTACGATTGGTATGACGTGTACTGAAATAATATAGGATTTTTTACTATACTTCAATATTTTTTATAAATCTATCAATAAAAAAAAAAAAAGATTTTGAAAATACAAACATTCTGCAATATTTTTCTATTTTACTTTTATTATTTTTTTGTTCAGTGTAGGAGTGACGGTCGATTTCGTTAAAAAGAAAAAATGCCATTCTTTTGTAAGTGCTTTCGTAGAGTAGAAAAAGAATCTATTGAAAAACCAGTTTCAACTTATTTTAGGAACATGGCAAACATACAGTAAAAGTTTATACCGACATAATTTAATTACGAGATATTAGAACATCTTAACTGAACACTTCATGAAAATTTCGTCTTTACGTTGTAACTTCACAGTTAAGTAATAGTTTTTTACGCTCAGAAAAATAAAGAATATTGAAGGTAAGATATTTTCACCGCATTACAGCTATTAGGAGGACGACCACTAGGATAAAATTCATTTTATTTGAAAGTGCACCGCCATACTGACCGTTTAATAATGCGGCATTTAATTGAATAGCCGGCCAAGCCGTAGAAGAAGAGTAAAAAATTTCACGAATTAAGTAAAAACTCCCAACTCTCCCCGACTGGCTTCTTCACTAACCTCGGTAAAACAGACCTCGAAAAGAAGAGATGGTATAAGCGCAAAAACAGCATCAACAGCCAATTAATGAGAATTCTAATGCACGTAGAAGAGGAAGAGGAGGGAAAAAAAAATACTTGCACAGGACGCCAAATTAGCTGGCGAAGGAGGCAGAGAAAACGCTTCAGAAATATAAAACCCGGAGAGCTAGAGAGAGAAGATGGAAAAGCCCGCGTGTAAATCTCGCGGTGGCGGCTACTGACAGGATCGCCGGGAGCTAAAGCGAAACGCAGGGGCGGGAGAGTAGAAGAGAACGAGAGAGCGTATCACGCGGTGAAAGGCCGATTACGCCAACCTACGCGTGCACACGTACAGTGACTTTGTGCTCTCTCTCTCTCTCTCTCTCTCTCTTTCTCTCTCGTTTCCTCGCCCCAGCTTTTTTTCCTTCCCAGTCTCTCGCCCTTTATTTACCGCCTGTATCGCCGAGTGCAGCCAAGCCCCGGGCACTCGAGATCTTAAATATTTCAACTTATGGCTCTCCATGATTCGAAGAGAGAGAAAGAGAGAGAGAGAACCTTCTTTATGCGTTTGTGCGTTTCTCCCCTTGTCGCGCGTGTGCGAGAAAGCAAGAGAGAAGCGTGAATTAATGCTCTTGCGCAGCGAGACTCGTTTTCTAGCGAACGCGAGAATAGATGGAAAGTTGAGAAATTTATTTTTTACTAGAGCAGTTTCAATTTCACACGGTAGATTGGGAGTTGCCTTGTTTTAAAGTGCTGATTTATAATAACGAAACGACGAATAAAATTTAATAATTAAATGCAGCGTACTTATATAAGTACCGTTCCCGATCCATTTTTAACTCGTCTATAAAATATATGGTTGATCATTCGATATACTTGTATCATATCGGATTTCTTCTCACATATATCCAGTGGAAACGCCCGAGTATAGTCAGACAAGCACTGTGTATGTATGAAAAAAAAGAAAAAAAAAGAATTTCTTCTCAACGTATTCAAAAGCCAGTGTCCCTTGCGCAATTAAATACAGACGGAACCGGGTGGTACTCGTAAAATTCAGGTATAGTGTCGGCTTTTGTTTTTCCTTCTCTTTTTGCGCTACGACTGCGAGGAACATTATGAGATGCCGATGTCTACCAGCACGCTAGTAGTAGTAGTAGTAGTAGTACCACAGCCTCGCGGGTTTTTTAACCTCCCTTTTCCATTTCAGGCAACGCTCCCGCCCTCCTCCCAGAATGAATCACGTAGCCATTGTTTACACCGTGCGAGGCGGTGCTGCTGCTGCTGCTGTTGCTTTCGATCGCGTTTCAACCCTCTCTCACTCTCTTTCTCTCTCTCTCTTTTTCCTCCATTCCACTTCCTCTCTCGTTCGCCGCGTGTCTTATCAAAGCTCGACGCGAGCACTCTCATTATCTTTCGATTTTTTTAATGCTCCCTCTCTTGCTTTCTCCTTTTTTACCTCCCCTTTTGCTCTTCGCTTTTTTTTTCGCGTGCGCACACGCTTCTCTCTCCCTCGTCATCATCTTATTCCGCCGTCTTATCGGAGCGCGCGCCACGTTGTCGCGTCTTTGAGGGCGAACGGGTGTAATTAAATTTCAGGTGGCTCGATAAGGTGAGAGAGTACTGATTATCGGAAGAACGGTGTGGAAAAATTCAGGTTACGATGGGTATATTGAATTTGGTGGTAAGTAAATTTATCTTGTCCCGTGTCGATGTCTTTTGAGTGTTATTAATACTGAGTCGAGGGGTTGTGAAAACAATATCTCATCGTTTAATAAGATCGGACTTTTTTTTCAATCTTCTCGTTATCTAGTTTGTCCTTCTTATTTCGTTAAAAGGACATTTTTAACTTTTGTTTGCGTTGCGTTTTTCATGATTTCTATAACCGACAAATCATATATCAAACCTTGTTTTAAAATATAACTGTACCATTGTTTAAAAATACGAGGAATTTTATGTAAAGTGGAGATGTTTAGGGGACAGAATATCTTGAGGAATTAAATCAAACAGTAGAAGATTTAAAAGTTTATTTTTAGAAATTTCATGCACGGTGTGATACACCAAGCATATTTTTTAGAACTTATGCGAGGTAGTTATGTACGTAAATTCCGGGGTAAGGCAGAAAACGTTTCGCGATAAAGTGACTATATTTAACACGGGCAAGAGTGCCATTAAGGGTGCACAGGGTTATGGCCTTACTTTACCGACTTTTTGCAGAAACGGAATTGTAAAGTGAATATCGTGTTAAAAAAATAGAAAGAGTGTGGCTATTTAATAACGTCGAAAATTGTAACAATTTAAAATAATTTTCATCTTAAGCTCGATGCAAAGTGCGTGGAACCTTTTAAAATCATTTATTTTTAGCAGTATTTTAATATTCAACAATGGAAAAATGTTTTACCGTAAAATTTACTCCGACCATTTTGTGAATCACTTTGTTCCTTTAGGAAGAGACCAGCTTATTTAAAATACTGTAAGCATTTTAGTAGATATTAGTTCATTTTTAAACACATTGAAATGAATTAAAAAGCCTTTTTACTTTAGTTTTTTCTATTGCAAGATATTTAGTTTAGACACAGGATTGTGAATGTCGAAAGAATATACCGTTTCTTTAAAATCCTGTTCAAACAAAGTCTTCACGTACGTCTAAAGTGCCTAAGATCGCTGAAAAGGGTAGGCCAAGTCTATTTTGTGCTTTCCTTCAAAGGAAAGCGTTGGACGCAATCTCTACCTTTAGTCTTCTTGAAAGCTTGAGGCTATTTGATTTCTCGAGAACTGCTCTTATATGGATTAAAACTCTTAAATTTCTGGTCGTCAGCAATTTGTTTGCCCATGCACTAAAAGATAATCATCATGTTGTGTTCAACGCTAAGTTTTCAATTGTATGGTAAAGAAATTCAATCAAATACTATTTGATCTTTGTTTTTAGGTACACCAATAAGACCATGCGTAAGCGTTTCGGAATCTCGTTACTGTTCATCCATTTGGACTATTACTCAACAGTTTTTCTTGATGTTTCTCAAGAATTGAAAATCACACTCCAGGGGCTATAAAATAAGGATTACATTAAAGTATCATAATTGTTTATGGAAAATAATGAATACAGTACTTTCAGTAAAAAAATTGGGTGCGGTTTCTGAAAACTTAATAAACATTCTTATGATCTCGAAATCATTTTGTTGGTTTGGTAGACAATTTAAAATAGATCTATTTTAAATTTAATAATATTTCGAAATATTATTCTCTTTGTTTGTATTCGGAAAAAAAAAAATTGTTACTTAATTTTTAAAACTAAATTTTTTAAATACATTTTATCTTCAATATGTATTTTATTTACGGTATTTTCCCATTAAATTTGTTTATTTTTACCTTTTTATTACAATTTAATTTAAAAAGATAAAACAAAATTAATATATGTATGAAGTGATTTCACTTTATTTTGCGCGTCTGAAATTTAAATATGAAATAAAAATTTGAAATTAAATGACTGAAAATTCGGTCGAGTGACCGATTCAATTTCAACACGCAGGACATCAATTACTGTGCAATATTATTTTGATTTACAAAGAGTCAATGCAGGATCAAATTTAATAAATATTATTCTAGCATAAATACTCTTTTTATTTTTAAAATAACGTTAAATTCTTAATTTATAGTGAAATTCAAACATACGGTTGCAGATTCACTTGTTTCTTTATAAGTTTTATAAAGAAAGTAAAGTAAACTAAGAAAGTAATAGTAAAATCAGTCTATTTTTAGTCAGTATAAGATGCAATAAAACATAAATAAAAATAATAAAAGAAATAGATTTTCAAACTCTACTATTAATCTACGACCTCAAAAAGCTCTGAATCTGTATTTCACGGCAGAACTCCGATTCCTCACAGCTGGCCCATGAGACCTACAATTTCCCACCTCAATTCCTCTTGAAGGGAAAAAATCGCTGCGGCGTGCATCGTACACATCGATTTGCAAAAATAATAACGCACTTTCTCTCTTCCTTACGTTTGTATTTCTCACCGTCTTCACAATTTTTCTGTATAAAAATTCGAAAAGTTGTACAATTCTTACTCTTCACGCTGGCACGCTTTTCTCCCTTTCCTCCTCATTCAGAGTTATATGCACGCGGGGACGTTCGCGAGGTAAAACTTAGTTTCTCTCTCTCTCTCTCTCTCTTCGTGCACGGCGCAGGCAAGTTTCCTCGTTACCGTTATTCGTCATTTTGCTCCGCGTTTTCCTCTGCCCCCTGTGCTAAGGCGACTCGACGATTTACAGCCCTGCGGCGAAAAACTTTCGATAATAATCTAATTTTTCAAGCTGCGCGCTCTCCAGCTACTTTTCCGAAATGGAAAATGACTTTTATGGCAGCAAAGTGGATTTTACTCTTGTGCGAGGGTAGTTTGCTAGCTAAAAGCTCGTACGGATGGATCGAACGTGATAAATAATAAATAAGTACACGCTTCGTGAGTGAGGTTGTCTTTGTTTGTTAAATTTTTTTTTCTAGAGTGCATACTCAAAGGTATTTTTTTTAATATTTAAACGCGCATTGCCGTATAATTTGTTATTTCACTGAAATTTACGAGGAAAAAGAACTTGTTAATGGACAGCTTTCGCGTAAATACGTGCTGTTGTAAATTAAATGAATCTCTTCGAATGTTATTCCTCTCCACAGTATTAAAAGTTCTGCATCTAATGGTATTATCTAGTAGTATTAACGAATTGTTTAATATATCATGGAAGTGAAAATAAATTGAAAGTTTTGATGAAAATTCCAACATTTATTCTTGTTTTTCAGTAAATACAATATACGTAAATTGAAAGAATTGAGCAATTTATTTAATGTCAATTAACGCTTTATTAATCGATACACTAATTTGCATGAATTTTCCCTTTTAAGAACAAAAATATTCGATGTTATTAAGTAGAGAATGACATAAATGAGTTTCGAGATGGCCCGAATTTTAATAGGTTTATTCTGATTATAAAATCCGATTGACTTCCATCGATCTCAATTATGATAACATTTTAACGCGGAAAACATCTCATATGTGCGATTTTATTGAACGAAATCCAATTTTCAAGTAATAGATGACTAGTGTATTGATGCACTATCCGAGGCATAATTGAAACATCATTCACGTAACGAAATTCTGAAAATCATTGTAGAAATAGAGCAAGGGATATAAGTTTAGTATTGGTAATTATCTGCTATTTGGTGTATGAACGTTAATAATATTCAAAATAAAGTATAAATCAATATCATTTAAATTGTGTATATATAGGGAGATCTTTATAATATGAAATAAGGCTATTATAGTATAATATTCTAACTACATAACTTAAGTACGGTAAACTCGATACTTTTATCTCCCATTACGCCTACGTCACTTATAATAATCCATTCGATATAATGCGCGCTGATAAGATGCAAACGACGGGCGAAATATTCGACGAGATAATTACGGGCGTGTACTTTGCTTGCACATAGCCGCAGGGAGTAGATTCGTTGGGAAACACGAAAAACTACGCTGGCACTGCCGCGGGTAAGGAATAGAGACAGGAAAGAAAGAGTGACGCGCGTGTAGTAGTGGAAAAAAGTTTTTTGTTATAAAAAGTTTCGTTCTCCATATTTTCTTGTTAGTTTTACCAGTTAGCTTTATGGAGTTTGGCTTGTTATAAAATTTTCTTGTATTTTAGAAATAAAAGTTGCTGTTGTTATAAAAAATCATTGTTTCATGAAAACATTTGATTTTTCAAAAGTTGCTTGGTTACTGTAAATAATTCTATTTACGAAAATCCAAATGGAATTTCGCATGTAAAAGGGAAAATGTAGTTGAAATTTCCTCTTTTATTTGAAAAGAAAAATCCTAAACAATTTTCGAATTCAAAATAAAAAAATATTTTTTCAATATTCAATCATTATAAAAAATAGAGAAAATTAACTGAAAGTTTATTTTTCAATACTTAATTAAAGCTGCAAATATGAAACTATTTCTTTGAAATTTTGAAAAATGTGATACTTCTGACCGTCAAAAATGTGTACAAAACCAAAACCATCAGTATGATATTTTTATATTGACATTTTTGAGAAGATTCACGAGCAAAACTGTATATGTAATTTATTTTGGCCTTTTGCCAGTAGCTCTTTCGAAAATTTATATTTTCAATTACAATAACGGTTAACATCATTGCATTACAAATGTAACGCTGCAATTTACTTTGCATTTTACTACTCAACAAAATCGTAATAAAAATATTTGTGTACAAAATGCCAACATTTTCAATTCAATCTACAGCATTTCACGTTGCCGCAACATTTCGTGGCAAGCACGAGCCTTAAAACACTTTTAGACGAGAAAAACTTTCTCCAACTTTGAACACGTCGAGCGGACACTTAAGACGGAACGGTTCATATACCTCTACCAACAACCTGCACGTCCGACTCATGTAGATACATATATACACATCAATGTAGCGTCACCAGTGGTCGTCCGAACCGCTTTAATTAAATATTACCTGCCTTATCTCGGACGTTTCATCGTCTTTCCGTGAACGTGGTAAAGTTTTTCTGACGCAATTCTTCTTATTACGGCAGTGTCGTGCACCGCGACGGTCCGGTAATAATTGGCTTAGAAAAGACATGCCCACTGCTAGATCTTACGTGGCGATCCATTTTATTATATATTTTTCTTCCGGTTGGTTGGTTCTCATTCTACTCTTTTTTTTTCGCTGTTCTTTGTCGTTTTGTTGCGCGCTATAGGTTTTAATGCGTTTTAGCTTCTTTTACAATCACCCACGGTGTAACGAAGAAATAATATAAGAAGATGTGCCGACAAATCTACGGGATAGTAGAAATAATTAATTTTTTTATAACTAAGCTTCTCCGACTACCCGATGGGTATTTTCAGACTTTTCTTTTTAATTAAAAGAGTTTTTGCATCCTTTTCGCGATTTCTTCTCCGAGTTTCAAAGTTCGAGGAGGAGTTGGAGGGTTCGCAGCTGATAAAGAAAATGCTTTAAAGGGAACTGTAACTTTGGATAGCGGTTAAAATTACTATGAGCCTAATGCAGTTGATACTTTCATTGAATTCCTAATTCTGATTGTAATGCAAAATCATTTAAGATCGGATGAGATAAGATTAATATTTAAAATTATAGCTAGAACACGTCTTAGCAATTTACAACATTGTTAAAAAATACATTGACATCAATTTTAAAAATTTCAACATTTTTCTTACTAAAAACTTGCTGAATGAAAGAACATTTCTTTTTTAGCTTTAGGTCGATTTCGGATATGACGTCTGTGACGTTTACGGTACATTCCGAAAGCGCATTTCAGCTAGAATTTTCGGCGGGTCACTGCTGATAAATCAGAGTTATCTAACGTGGCGTGACACGTGACATTTACGGTATTCTCAAAAAAGTATTTTTCAAATTCCTTGAAAATTTTAATCTCGCCAACTAGTTAAATGCATTTAAATAAAAATATCTATCCTATCATATCTGTACCATTGAAGTAAGTATGATAAGACAGTAAAATTCAATAAAAATTTAACCAAATTACTAGAGTTGCAGAAATGCGAGTCCTAAATTTTATACTTAAAGCTTTAAAGATATTTTTTATTTGGAACTTATGTTGTTTACTTTCACTGTTAATTAGTCATGTCCAAGAGAAAAAGAACTGTCGATACCTTTGAGTCGACTGCGCAACTCCGACTGTTGCGTACATGGTAAACAAGAATACTGGAATTTTCATAAAATAACAGGCTTTGTAAAAAGCGAAGAGCTTGTTCGAACGTAGTCCATTTGCTTTTTCTCGTAAACAACTATCGGAATCACGGGCATATAATCCACTTTTAAATCAATACAAATTTTTTTAAATTTCAAAGAAAAAGAAACGGCTAACAGATTCGTGCGTGTGGGATAATGAAATATACGCATGAAAAGTACTCTTATGGAGACTACGCAGCAAGCGAGTAACGACCTGTAAAGGGAAGAGGGACAGACAGTGTGCTGAAGCATTATTATACGTAACCGCATACGGATCGAGTAGCCAATTCGATACCTTTGAGGTGTATCAACTACTGATATTGGGGACAAGAGCAGAGCCAATGGTATCCTCATGCTTCAGAAGTAATGGTTATTCTGTTTCAACTATGTCAGTCTCTTACTGTCAGAGTGTGCAACTACTTTGGGCTCATAGTACAGCTGCTTTTAGATTAATCTCTAAAAAATATTGTACAACGCTTGTTTTTTTCTAAATCTGTTTAAAGGTAAACAGAAAAAACATAATACAATAATGTACACGTTCGCACGGACGTACATACCTATACAATCTCTGTGTTTTTTTTTAGTTTTGGGTTACATACACCAATCAATATCAAACCACACATATGCCATTTTACGTCCACAATTTATTGATGGATGTTATTGTGTTTTTTGTTCCCCTTGAATCTATCAATTTACGCATGAAAATCATTCAATCTGAAAAAGTGTTTTATAGAAAGTATGAAGGGGAATAAAACTAGAAACGCATATTTTTATTTACCTTTCTTAGGAATAAAAATTATTGACTTCTTTTCAAGTAATAATAGTTAAAAAAAATAGTAGTTATATCGGCACAATAACCACAAATAAAAAGCTAAGAATACATGTGTATTTACATAAATACTTCAAGCGGACACTGTTTGGCTTATCATGATAATACATATTATTTCAAAACATAATACGATTTAAATAATTTCATTCTTTACTTTAAGATTTATGATAATCTTTATAATAGCATATTAATACATTAATAAAATAACTTGCATCTGTAACTATAGTAAATGCTAGAGAATTAATCAGCTCAATTTGGAAACATTATAATGTATTTACTTCCACAACCTTTGTACATATATCCCTTTTGTCCGACAATTTTTCAGACTCACTGAAACAGTGTTATTTTTTTTAAATTTATTGTTATTTGATGGAAATAAAACAAAAATAAAAAAGGTTCAACGCCATTCAAACTTTTTTTGTTATATATTTTTAGTTACTTTTTCTTTGACATGTCGGTATTACGCGGGTCTCCTATAATTGTGTTAATTATTACGAAAATACCAAATGGAATAATGGCTTGTACATTCAATTATTAAGTAATGCTTATTTAAAAATCTACATGCATCTCATTCTTGTCAGGTAAGAATATTTAAAAAAAAAATTTAAAACCTGCATCGCTGTTCGCCCCGTTGGTCAGTTTTATTCCCTAAATCTTAAAGACGATGTTCAACTGTGTTTTCACTATGGTATAAGTGAAATACATTGCGGTGTAACTTTATTCTTATCACATTGTTTCTACGCAAAAACATCAGTATTTCAGATACATCCAAAAAGTTAATTTGAACCTCAGACATATAATGAACAGATATACATATAGTCATAGAAAGTAGAGTACAATACGAACCTGCGGGTAATCGCTGTCTTTGCTCTGGTAATCAAAGACGTAGAAGTAGGATCGGGGCAGCGGCTCCTTGTCAGCGTCATGAGAAGATTGAGCCGAACTGTGGCCACTGTTACGCTTCGCGTGTCGCAGGGTGAACAGGTCGCCTGTCTGCACGAGCGGCGCTACGAATTGAGCGTCGCTCAGCGCCTGCACGCAGGCGTCGCGCGTGTTCACCGGGTGCTGCACCGTTCGCTCCCAGTCCGTATACTCGTTTACGATCTGGAATTTAAAATTTTTTTTCTTCAATTCAGTGAAGTATATAAGGTGATAGGGTGAATGGTCAGTTTCAAACTTTTCTGGATGTTTTATCAGAATAAAATGAATAACGAAAAGTCTTTTTTGAAGTGAACAAAGCGGTCTGGTTTTAAAGATACTTTTTAGGTCACGAAAGGAGACCAACAAATACTGATGATCTCCAATCGCTATGAAACTCTACAGGGTGACTCTTTTTGCCATCGGTAATTCTATCAAAACAGACTACCATAAGGAGTTTATAAAATTAGCTGTGTTTTATCTGTTACTTATATCCCTCAGCTGTTTATTGTTGTTCATTCATTTAGTTGATAGCCAGAATGTGGTACGTAAACGTTGTATTATAATTTTTTAGATTTTTCTTATGATCTCATATTTAAGATTTAAATTAAAGTAAACATTGTTTATAACCATGATGTTCCTCTTGAACACAAAAAGTATTTCTTTTTTATGTTGAAATAAACAAGCAATATTTACTTTAAAAAATTCAATAACTTTATTTAATATAAATAAAACTTTTTAATTATTTTTGTTGATCTACTTATTTATGAGGATAACGTAAGTAATACAAACATATATATTTATTGATTAAATCCTTTATATGTATAATCTTTGATCCGACAAAGTAATTAAAAAAAATTGTGTTTTACTTATTCATATTGATACTTTGGCGAAAAAAATTATTAAATTTTTTAAAGCATATTACTCGTTAGTGGGTTTATATTTAAATGCGAATATTAATGAAAATTTAATTAACAATAAATGATCAAATATAGCAAACTCTGCATCGCTGCATCTTTTAAGAAAAAGCCCAACAGCTAAAAATTTTT
>JAYJLV010032300.1:0-30000 GCA_036873485.1 Torymus texanus | reverse complement strand
CTTACCCCGTTCTTTTTTCTCAAACTTTCACAGATTTTTTTCTCTCTCCCGTTTACCCTACCCTTAAAAAGGTCATTTTACCGTACTTCACTATATATTTTGATAGTCTTGAAACAAAGATTAATTTAATACCTTCTTCATGTACTACGAAAATTATGAAGCCTTAACATAGGGGTCGTAGAATTTAATCTTTTTCATTTGAACGCAAGAGCGACCAAGGAGTTACAGACTACGTATAGTCAGTCGGATCCATTGTTCCCTCTCTCTTTGGCGTCCTCTACTTTCAACTACATTTTTCACCGTGATTTCGAAAACTTCAAAGAACCTCTAGCACCCTTGAAAAATAAAAGAGACTCTATCGTGATAAAAAAAAAACGAATTTTCATCCACCCTCTCGGTCCGGATGAATATATCCCTAAAAAACTCTCTCCTCTCTCCCTCCAATGTGCCTACGTCAAAGGCCATACGTCGTCCTGGCTCAAAACGTCGGGACAGCGGCTCGTCGAAACACACAAAAGTGAACCAGACGAGGGTTCGCTGTCCTCCCCTATTACACACATACACACATATATACACTTACCGTGAAAAATATCTCAGTAAGATGATACATGTAGGCGTTGCGCACGTAGGTCCTTATGATACGATCTCGTCGCTCGCCCTCGAAGCCTTTCTCGACGTCGCGTTCAGAGAAACGCCACAACGCTTCACTCGTCGTTACACCGAACAGTAGGTCGTACTTGTTGTTGCTCGTGATCGCTTCGCCATGTTCCGCCTTTTTCGCTTGGTTCCTATAAGAGTAACGAGAGAAAGATAATGTATCATTGAGGCTGGAGTTTTTATTAATCGCGATCCTTTGTCTGCCTGCTTTCTCTGTGGAGGAGTGGAGAGTAACGGGATTTCGGGGTTACGGTGATTTTTTATATTTTTCGGTGTGAGGGTAAGCTTTCACGCGGATGATTTAGGAAGGTCGGTTATATTCCATAAGCTTCCGTAACAATTGTTTGGATGTAGTAATATTAATTTCTTCCGAATTGTTTAACATATATATATATATATATATATATATATATACACACGTTATTGTACATATACGATAAAGTGTATACCACGTAATTCAAACAATTCGATAAATCCAATTAAATAAAATTCAATTAAAATATATTATTTATATACTCATGTAATTTGAGAATATGTTTTCCCTTGTTTTTTTTCGTCGAATTAAAATAAAACAGTTGAATTGAATCAAGCTAAATAAACCTAACTCTCTCTCTCTCTCTCTCTCTCTCTCTCTTTCTCTTTTCGAATGATAAGCACTTTGCTCTTGAAGAACATGAACAAGATCGCCGCGGCGGCGCCTCCTTATTAGATCAACAAGTTTGAGATTCAGTTTCGCCTCGGCGTCACCGACTGCAACAAACGAACTTAACGCCACTGTCGCTACAACGTGCGCGCTTTAATCGTTTGAATAAAGTGAGCGCAATAATGTTCAACAGCTCAAAGTGGCTATCCATAACCGCTTCAACGATTAATGCAACTGACAGGTGCTTGAGTTATTTACTCTTTTCGTCTCTAACACTAATACTACAATGTACAGTACTGGTAATGTAAAGTTGCTTGGCTAAAGCAACGGTCGTAGGGTCCGATAGGTGTGGCAAGTTCGCTAGGATATCAGACAGCTACGCGCCGAGTCAAGACAGTTGCAGTACTACGGCCTCGCGCGCAATTCTCCGAATAATTTCGCATTCCCACTCTCAGTAGCGTGCATGCGCGTTCTAGTCCGCCCCGCTATTATACACTACTCGACTCTTGCGCGTACTGGTATACATTCTCTCTCTCTCTCTCTTTCTTGGGTCCCGTGGTATGCACGTATTTGCGCGCCTTTTCGCTTATTTACTTGCGCGCCCCTTGTCGGCGCGGATTGACGACGACACTTGCCGCACCATGCGAATATTCTCTTCTCTCGAGGTTATACTGTACGTGGTCTTTCGTTCTCATTGCTGAGGTCTTTGGGTTTTAATAATATTACGGGTTGGAGACAAAGAGAGTGAGAGAGAGAGAGACAGTTTTTTTATCTGATTTTTTTTTACTTTTCTATAGTGTTAAATTATAGTAATTGATAGTTTGTGATAAAGTGTATATTGATTATTTTAACGCTATTAAGTGATAGATTGTTGATATTTTTAAGGATATTTGTTATACCACCAATATATAATAATGAAGTTATTATTGTTCAATACTTCATTAATGTATAATGAGTATAGTATAGTATAGTATAGTAGTAGTGTACACTTTATCGTTTACAGGGAGAACACTTTTAATATGGAACCAGTTATTACTCGAGTATAATATTGCGTACATTTTGCCTAAATTAATTTTAAGAGTAAATATTAGAATTACTATATAATGCTTTATTTTGTACGTAATAGTTTTAAGTATTTAATGTAGATAATGCTAAATGAAAACTTTATCGCGAAAAAATCCAGAAATATCGTATTATTTGCTACTAAATTTTAATAATTTAATACATTTTAAAGTTTAATATACTATATTATTAATATTATGTCTATACTTTAAAATATTGTACATTAAATATATACAGATATGCATTACTTGTCTTTGCACACTGATTAAATAAATAACAATAAGTAAATTATACGCAACAACACTAATTATTTACCATAGCTTATTGGATTTCGCGTAATAACAGAAGAAATTCTCGTTTCATTACGTAACAATACCATCTCAGCAAGTTTGTATTCGCTCGAATGAAAATAAATCATTGCATATAGAACGAAAAAAGTGGAAAAATCGAAATTTATGAAAATCCACGAGAACTCGGAAAATTCCAGTCCCAAAGTCGGCCAGTCACTCCTCACCCGGATAACTTAATTAGAAAGTCCGTTCCGTCCCTGGGTAGATAGGATCTCCCCCACAGCGTAATACCAGAACCTCGTCCCTCCGAACAAACAAAGAAGGCGGGGCACACACAAGCGCACGCGGACGCGCATAACTTATCCTCCTCCATCCCCACACACCTATATATATACACACACATACATATGGTGCAGCACACTCACCCAAATCCCTGGAATTCCGGTCCAAGGTAGGAGAGTAGATCCTTCTGGAAGTCGGGCTTGATGACGACTCCGTCGACACTGGGCCCAAAGGCGCTAAGGAAAGTAGGTGGCCTGAGGTCCGCTCTAAGTAGAGCTTCAAGACTGCTCTCACGTAGACAGTCGACAAGAAGCTCATGGTCCTTGAGCAAGTCCTTAGGTATCGAGCAGTTGACCGCGCGCGCCAGTTTCAGAGCGTAAGAAACTGGCTCCTCTACTGCAGCCCACGAGCTCAGCGCGCTGCCCGATAATAGGATTGCCCTCTTGAACAGCCCTGCGAGTGGAAAAGCGCACATATATATATAGAGAGAGTGTGTGTGTGCGTGAGCTTGCTCGAGCGGCAAATTATTCTCTCCTGCCTGGCTACTGTCATGTGTATAGATGCATATAGATATATATATATATATACACACGAGGCTTTTCTACGCTGCTAGCGTGTATTTTGTTATTAATACTATAAGGGGTAGTGGTAGTCTATTCGCCTCGCTGGTTAATTAATTAGTTAATTCAAGGCAATATATATCTATTGTAGAAATTGTACGCTTTTAATTTTCGCCTCGAGGTAAATGTTTACTTAAAAATGATTTTATTAAAAATTCATAATATAGAGAAAGAGCGTTACCATCGATTAGCATATTTTTTCCTGGTAATATAGGAATATGTTAAAAGTATAATGATGTAAAATAAAAATGAAAATAAAAAACACATTTTGCAAGATAATAATGTTTATTATTTATTTAATAGCTGGGTTTAAGCTTGTATTATATTTACGTCCCGTGCATGTGGCTTTAAATATTAAATAAAATCACTTTCAGATTAAAATAATCCACATTCATATTTTATACAAAGCGAATAAAAGCAATAAAACGGCGTACGGCGCATTATAGTCTAGCCGATTAGAAATCGATAAAACCTCCTTATGAAATATTTAAAATTCTACCGCTTTTATAATCTATTCGCCTATCTATATATATATATATATAGCCATTGAACGTTGTGTATCACTTTTGCAGACGCTGTAGTCAGGCGACCTGGCGCACGGAAAGGATAACTTCGACGCGTACACCACCCTGTAAGGAGAGAGTGGGCAAAGCGTGTATAAGCACCCGCACTCTCCCCACCTCCCTTCAAGTTAATACCATTCGGGCGGTTCCCTGGCTCAGAGCCCCTGGTATATATACATGACTGAAAGACATTGCATAGCATGCGACGCGACCGGTTATACGCGACTTAAATCATGAGTTGTTAAACGAACCAAGTCAATTCGATCGTACAGCGAGAATTTAAATTTTCCCTTTATAGGAAGGAACACAGCTATATAGGATTCAAAGCACGGGTATATTTTTTTTTTATTTTTTTAATAAGGACATGGTCCTATGCAAATATTTTTTCATGCAGTTTGTAATTCATTTTCAGAGCTGCATTTTTGCGCGTGGCTTTGAAAATACCTGATTTAAATTTTTGAGAAAATTTTATGGTATATGTAAAAAAGTAAAATTAAAGCAGAAAACTGGTTCGGTATAAAATATTTTGTGATATTTCATTATAGTATTATATTAACGTATTGAAAGGGAAAATTAAATATTTAATATAATTATTTCTGATTTTGTTTCTTTTTTTTATTTTATAAAATTTTACATATTTTGTATTTATATTTTTTGGAATTCAGAAATTCTCTTCTTTCATTCTATAATTTGTTCACTATGCTTGTTTCATGTGGAAAAAATATTTCAATTTTGGAATTAATAATTTTACCCGCGACTTTCCATTTGGTTTTTTACGCAAATTAATAATTCAATATACATGTTGAATTAAGTTTTATTAATTTATGAAATTTTCAAAATAATTTATTCGTCAGCCGCGACATTCACAAGCCCCGTTATATTCTTAATACTATCACCTACCAATAAAATAACCAAACCCTATAAAAAGAAGATATTCAATTTTAATAACGATATCAACCTTATCATCGTATATAATTTAATTCGCCAACCAACTAAAGAGACACCCTCGACTTCCGCTCATAACTCCTCCCCAAAAATTTCGCAACAATAAACTCAGCGTACAAACTTCTCTGGGCGACAAATTATCTCGTAAAGTCCGAGAGAGCGCAACAGCAGTAGCAGCAGCAACAGCAGCCAGGTTACGTTGTTCCCCTCGGACCCAAGCCGCGATCAATACCCACAACAGCAGCATGGAAATAAGTAATTGAAGCGCGTGCGCGGGTTCATATAATGCCAGGACGAAACTTTCCCTTAATCCCTTACCAGGCATAACGGTGGGACTGATGGCGAGGAAGTTGACACAGGCTGCACCTGTGCCCTGGCCCATGAGCGTCACGTTTGCTGGATCGCCTCCGAAATACTCGATGTTCTGTTGGACCCAATGCAACGCTGCGATCTGATCCATCAGGCCATAGTTGGCCACCCGGGCTTTCGTATGTGGCGAGACGTTCGCGTTGAGGAAGCCCAGGACGCCGAGTCGGTAGTTCAGGGTGATGACGACCTGGTCCGTGTAACTCGCGAGGACACTGCCGTCGTAAACGTTGCCGCTGCCCCAGTCGTAGCTCTCGCCGTGGACGTACACCAGCACTGGATGCTTACGACCACCTTCGGACGTTCCTGCGATAGGAGAAATCAAAAAGATGTGTGGATTAGAAGGGAATTCATTTTAAGTTCGATGATATGTTTTAAGGGTTAGTATTGATGCCAATGGCGTTTCTCGACCAGTGAGTTCAAATATATTTCAAGTCATTACATTTGTTATATTTACATTTTTAATATGATATTAATACCTAACAACAGCTTTCCTAGCCGCAATTATCAGTATTTAGACCATATTCTGAAATTTGTTAATATTTATAATGTTTCATGTTTTAATTACTTTATTGCAAAGGTTTTTTGTGTGTATATAGACAAATCTACAGTACTTTTAACCATTGTGTAAGGCTTTTCTGAAAGTAATCTATGGCTGCTATTTATTTGCCATTCGAAGCACATGAACTAGATTTTAAGACCTTCAATGGAATCTAGAAAACAAATCCTGAATTTGTTATGGTATAAATGTGCAACTTAGGGCCCAACATGAGGACAAATAAGAATTCCTAAAGAAGTACTTTTTTGTAATATGACATTTATTCAAGCCTACAAGTCATAACAGTAATAAATATCATTGAAAAATGCTTACACTGATTAAAAGTATTGTGGATTTTCTTCACCTATGTATATGTATATTAGTAATAAAAGATTTTTCAAATTATTCAAAACCTGTGTGATTAGTTTAGTTTGGCTATAGGATCTTGTCAACACTGAAAATACGTCACCCGGTTCTGATTTATCTTTGAATAACGAATACAAGGATTACAACTGATTAACAAATTATCGCCAAGAATATGAGCGCGCAATTTCAACAACGTTGCATTCTGAACCGTATCGCATAAATTGCTCGATGACTATTGTTATCATGAAATGTGTATCAGCCTGGCGCGCACGCGCGTATTAGCCCTAACAATCTCATTATAATTGTTGTCTCCAGTCTTCAGCAGTCATTATTCAAATGAGGCTAATCGAGTTTGATCAACGTATCTTATTAACTTAATAATACGGCTAGAAGCATTAGGTCGATTCAATGCCCGTCTGATACCTAATGGAGCGCTCGTTATATTTGTATTGATCATTTGTTAAGTCTACAATTACAGAAATATTGCCAATAGAATTGAGACCAAAATTAAACAGCAGATCAGTATCACACCACGCGCAGGCTTCCACTGGAACTATATATACGCAACGGCTTAAGTTTAGTAAATGGAAGCAATACCACGCGGTAGCTAGCATTAATACGATCATTCATTTTCATATTACCAAGCGAATATTCATATTTGGAGGAACGCAAGCGATTAAGACGATAAGAGAGCGCGCATGTTTGTCGCTTTCACAAAAGCTTAATCCGATCTGTTAAAAGGGGACACACAGTGCAGTGCGAACATTAATACATTTTATTGCACAAGATCGATGTCGCGCATTTACAAAAATCGTCCGATTATTTATGACACGTTGTATGAAGTGCTCCTCCTCCTCTATGCACTAGTACTGGCACGATTTATCTCTCAAAATTCTCGACATCCGTACCACGCACGTCTGAACCACGCGGCCATTATCTCGGGGAAAACCGACTCCGCGGTTTACACACGCAGCCCGTCTGCCCATAAATCTCTCGACTCTAGAATATATACATTCTTATATAAAAATACATCTGACCCACATACGCAATGACAATCGTTTTTCACGTGAATACCGAAGACTTCCGTTGCTTTATCTGTCAAAAATAATAATAATAAGAAGAAGATGAAGAATAAACCCACAATGTCACTTATCGTAATTAAGGATAAAGTTTTACAATTCGCGTTACAATAGGTTACAGGTAAACGCAAGCGCGTGCTTAGCTCATGGTACTGCCGAAAGACCTTTAATCGGTTTAGCAGGGTATTGGCGTAGTTGTCGAGTTTTCGTTGTAGAGCCATGCTCAGAGATAGAACAGTCCTTTTCCTCTCTCTCTCTCTCTCTCTCTCTCTCTCTCTCTCTCTCTCTGTCTCTCGAAAATGCCAGCCATCACATGCACCACGTACAGCTGCGGGAGGAAAATCGAGCGTCGGGTCTTGCGGTTTTTCCGCTATCCCCTCTTCCGTACACTCGCCTGAATTCGTGTCGTCGTCGTCGTCGTCGTCGCCGTGTCTGGTCCTCATTGGCGCTGTAACGGCGCCAACCTACACGGAGCCAAGCTATGTATATGTATGTGTGTGTGTATGTGAACGGCTATCGGTTAACTTGGTAGTATAGGGGTGAACGAAATGAGAATGGGGAAGAGAGAGAGAGAGAGAGAGAGAGAGAGGAAAGTGCACGTGTGCGGCAAGGTGAACGGGTTGATTAAAATTACAGGCTATAAGTGCCCATGGTCTTCCTGTTCTGTGAATGATTATTAGATTGGTGTACGCGAGTTTTATCGTTCTCTCTCTCTCTCACACACTCGCTCGTTCGACTCCTTTTAAGAGGAACATCTTGTTTGGACGATTACCAGTGCTGATGAGTCTAAATTGATTTTAAACGGCGGGGGGAATATCGCTTGGCGAATACTTATATCACGGGACTTTTAAATATATGCGAATAGTTTGCCATGTTAAGCGCATAGAATTCTTCGAATAATGGGTTCAAATAGCTGAAAGTCATTCCTTGATGAATTCCTAGCGAGCTTTAGCCAAAATCAAATTACACTCCTTGAACTGGCCTAACTCTAATTTTAATAGTTCACAAATTGTTACACTATTGTGTTATTATTACTATATATTATAGAGACTATAAATCTAAATAAAATCAAACGGACATAAATGAACATATCAAGTCTTTAACTTTCTATTTTGAATGAAAATACATTAAAAGCAATATTTTACAGGATCGACGATCTGCATTAATATACTTCGTTCCAATATTTCCCGTCGTTTCCCGCGGAATGTCAAACTTTCCCTCTCCATACTTCGAGCGGAAAGCTCCATTTGATTAACCGCGACGAGAGAGGGAGAGAGAGAGCAAGGAAGCGAGAAATTGACTGAAAGTATTTCTGAAATCCCCTTGGAAAGCTTTCTCTCTTCTCGTGCTCGCGTTGAAAATGAAGAGACGAGGAGGAAGAGGGGGCGAGTGAAAATGCTTAGATAGCAGCGAGCTGACGAGGATGAGAAAAGAGCCTGACGCGAAACAAAAGCCGCGTGTTGACCGCGCGTCTGGCCCCTTCTATAGAAAACGCCCGCGTCTATGGCTGAATGAGGGAGAGCGCCTCTAAAGAGCCTATAGGTATATATATATATATATATATATATATATATATATATATATATATGTCCGCGGGGAGAGCTAAAGGTGGAAGACTGCTGCATCGACGCCTTCACAACTCTGGCATCCTCTCTTCCCTCTCCCTACTCTTCTTCCACGTTCCCTTATGTACCTCATCACCTTCGACGCAGCAGCAGCAGCAGCAGCAGCAGCTTTGTGTATATCACCGCCTTTGGCGAATTTCCTTTGTTGTGTAGCGGCTCAATTTTCGCGTCATTAATAAATAACACTTCATATACCGCTGCCTAGATGTATATATATTGATGATATATACCACGGGAGTAATTATCGTTAAGGGACGGAAGAACCTTTTTTTTTTCTCTTGCATTTCACTTGTTTACTATCGCGGCCGCGTATTGTGCACCAGAGTATACCGTTGAATGTGTAAGATTACGAAGCTCCGAGTAAGTTTCTTCGCGGTGCTTTAAGGCTACCTCTTCTTTTTTAGTTTTCTCTTCGCTGGAAGAGAAGAGATTGTTATGGCTCCTGCTGCAGCCGCATATTTAGCTTTATGAGGTTGTTTTGTGCATTTTGAATTTGTAGATTTACGGCGGTATTAAACGGCAGAATAAATGAGCATTATACTCTGGAAAAAAACCGTGAGTAAATCTTTAGAATAAGCGTTTTACTTTTCAAAAAACAACTGCAATAAAATACAATACGAAATCCCGTTTAGTTTGTCAGTTTTCTAAATCTACAGCAATTTTCGAAGCGTTGAATATTCATTGTTGTGATTGTATCTAAAGTGGCGTTGGTGACCGTTGCAGTACATACTCACATAGGTAATTTTTTAGTTTTTGGGATGTTCAATTTTGAACAATCTATAGGTACAACTAATTTTATCTCATTCAATTGTTTTAAATATTCTAAGATAATTAATTTCCTTGCTTTTATTGAAATACGTCTCAGTTGGGTTCTTCCTCAATAGGAACCTCCTGAAGGTGACTCTTAGTTTGGTAATACGGTATGCAAAAGCAATAAAAGGATTAATTAATTTGGGGGGGTGGCTTAATCTGGCGGCATCCTTGCGCGACGCTATAATTATTTCGATGCCCGGCGCGAGTAGCAAACGGAATAGCAAACAGGAGCCCAGAGCCCGCAAGGGTTCAAATATTTAGCTCGATACGAGTTCAATCGAGCTTTATATATACGTATATATACATACATATATATATAGCGAGTACGCTATACCGGAGATAAAGGTACGTAATAACGTTGCATACGTGTGGGTGTGCTCTCTCTCTCTCTCTCACTTGGGTGTAGTACTTTGTATGTGTGTATATATATATACGGGTGCGCGGTATATTTTGCGAGATTACCGAGAATGCGATCCTAAGGTAAACACACTGATAGTGTCTATTAATAGTTGCTAAAAAGATTATCAGCGTTTTAGCAAATGTCTTGATGATTGCTAATATTTTGAGCATACAGCATACCGTTAATTAAGGTTACGTTTGATTATTCTTAAAGACCAACGTAGTGACACACAAAGTACAAATATTCAGTTAGCTATGTCAAGTTGGTAAAGTGTTTTTGAAGTCACTTGATTTCTTATTACAAAATGATAACGATGTCTGACTATAGCAACAGTAGTATCACTTATACAATTCTCAACGGCGATACCTAATTGATTCCCAGTAGCGTTGCGTGAGATACAGCTTTTTGATACGATCAATGTACATTTCGAGTTAATCCACCATTACTCCATCCAGCCGCATGTACATCAACATAGTGGTATATCCAGCGCAATTAGATGCCATTCTCATTAGTACACAAGGTACACCAGCAGTAGCAGTAGCAGTAGCAGCAACAGCAAGGGGCCACTACGCTCTGCTAAGTGATACATTTTCCCAGGAAGTGTGTAGACGCACGTTTGTCCGTACACAGGCGTCACATGTGTGTCCCTCCCTACCCCTGCTGCGTAAGTACACATATTTGTACGCGTTGAGGCTGGGGATACACAGGCTACAGAGTGAGAGGGAAGGTCTCGAAGCCTAAAAGAAGGCCTGCATATTTGATGAGATGCAGACGCGCGGGGGCGTGCGAGCTCTCGGCAAGTGTCCGGGGGGGTCTTAGCATGGGTAAACGTAGATTTACATTATGACGTGGAGTAGTAGCGCAGCGGCGGCGGCGGCGGCTGCAACGTGGCTGCATTCAGCACGCGGAGCACTTAAGCCCGGTTAACGCCCCCGCTGAGCTCCGATTCCACTGGGGCTGTCGCCCGCGCGCGCCCGCGTACGTCGTCGACGTCCTATTCCTCCTCCTCTTCCTCCCTCTCTCTCTCCTCTCTCACTCGCGCGTTCACTCGCTTTGTTTAGCCACTTCCACGATCATCCGCGGCGCGAAACGATTACTCGGGGGCTAGCGCAACGCTCGCTGCCGACCGTTAAATATTTCTCTGGGATTACGAGCCGCCACCGCTGCTGCTGCTGCTCTGCTCGAGTGGCTGTAGTGTGCACTTGTATCGGTGGGCGGGAAAAAAGTACGGGGATGCATTGTATAGGGTGGATGGAGGATTTTTACTTGCGTTCGTGCTTCTATAAGGCTTAAGTGAGAGAATATACTCTAGTATAAAAAGAACAAAAAAATTACTTCAAGTACTTCGTTGTAAATCCCGTGAAAATATATATGAAAAAGGTTCACGTGTAATACTAATTTCTCGGAAATTGCACGGATTTTTCATAACTTTTTTTTTGCTGGTTAGCAGTGGCTTTTTGCAATGTATTTTTGATGTAGAAGGTATAACAATTATATTTTGATATTTCGTAAGATCAAGTTTAAAAATAATGAGTTTTTTTTTAATAAAGAAGGATTGGAAAATTGTTTTTCTCGAAACATATCAAATTCTTAATCTGTCAGTGATTTCCTTTTCATTAATATTTTTAATGATTATTCGAAAGAAAATCCAGAGGAAAATGTATTAAAATATATGTCAACTTGTTATCAAATGAAAAGTAAAGTATGCGTGGATTTCATTCAATCGATATATCTCATTATAAATATAAAGTTATTTTATTATTTAAACGTCAATCAATTTTAAATACATACAAACGAACAAACTTCTTTCATCTTTTGCACAAACAAATATGTAAAACGTTTATATAATAATATCGTATAAAGAATATATTTGAAAAAAGTAAATTAATTACAATGGATATTGTTTACTATTATAACATACCTGTTTAATTACCGTTCACTATGGAGAGATTTTAGTCAAGAATAACTAATTATTTCACTTAACTCAACTACGAACTCGACAAGAGTTGTCACTTTGATAAAATATTCTGTTAAACCAATTAACAGCGGTTTTTCTACTGCATACACCGAAACATCTTCTGTTTTTCCTCAGTCCACGCATACATATACATATATATATTTTTTCACTCAAACCCCTTCGTGCATCCGACAACCGAGCCGCTTAGACTGCATCAAATTTTTCCCTGGCACACAGAATATTTTCGCGACTTTAGCTGTGACTTTTTAATTATTCATTGCATAAATTCTTGAATATGAACACACTTCCCCGTGGCTTTCGAATTTCCTCTTTTGTCCGGTTCGTTTGCTCCGGCAGTCCCAAATATCATACGTCGCTTCTATATACCGTACCGCAGCCGCGCGTTTCGAAACATCGCGTCCATTTGGTGAATATAATGTTTGCGCTGCTTTCAACAAACACGAGAGAGAGAACGAGGGAGAGAGAGAGCGACTGTCTGTCTGTCTCTCCTTCTCTCGCGGTATAATACAAATATGCGGTGGACCGATCGCTAGGAAACAGCGCACACACACCAATATAGATATAGTCAGTATGTTTCTTGTTTCGACGGATTAAACAGTCGGCTGCCGATTTTCTTTCTCTCTCTCTCGCCCTTTCTATCTCGACAGATTCACCACGCTATATATAGATTACACGGTTTCGCTTTATCGTGGGATAAAAGACGAGAGAGAGATAAAGCTGGAGTGGGCGACGCTCTATTCTCTTTGTCAGTGTCCGTGTGCTCGGTGTGTGAGAGAGGGAGAGATGGGAGGGTACAGAGGTAGATGCGAAATTCGGTGCTGCTACTACGAGCCCAAAGGGCATTACTGAATATTCAAAAACTGCGTGGCTATGGGAAATAAGATTTGCGAGTTAAAACAACCATTGCGTTCTGATGCATTTTTTACTTGCGGCACGTGCTGCCGTAGTGCAGCTGGACTCCAGAGGGTCGAGGGAATTTTTCAGCGTGGCACTGCGTTGGAGGGATTATTTTATCCTATTGACAAATGGAAAAGCAAATATTCAATTTTATTGAAATTGAATAAAATTCTTAAAAAGAAGAATAAAAATAAGATAGAATAACGATAGATATTTCGAAGTTCACTTTTACACGGCTGACCGAAGCTTGACTGTTTCTACTGATAATTAACTACGAATAAATAATGTGGTTATCAGGCTACATTTATACCTTATTTAATGTGTGTGTTGTTTGTTGGAAAAATATTAACAAAGTACTTCATGAAATAAAAATATTAAAAAATTTTAAATGTTTGCGAATACTGCTTTTTATACAATTTATTCACTGCTGTGTAAATATATCCAATCAGGAACACAAGTCAATATTGTGTCACACTTAGATATATTGTAACACAATTTATATGTTCATATTATTGAATAGGATAATTAGAAAATTTGTTTGAAACGTTATTTTTATTTAAAAAACAGGGATGATCAAAAAATGTAGATAAGTTTATTAAACAATCAGTAATAATAGTTGTTTACCGAACTTTTACGTCTTTTATTCAGTTATATAATTGTCACATTCTATGTAGTGTTAGGTACGTGTACAGCAAACACAACGTGGCGTGGCTGATCAGATTGCATCGAACGGCATTAAAGACGCGCATCGGCATCAGTATAGCTCAATGGAAACATTACCCATTGCAATAACGTAGGAAGGTACGGTGTTCAATTCAGAAATGTGGTCTCTACCGGTGCACAAACAATTTATTGATTAACGTAAAATGAATATATATATTAAGACATTTTAATAAAAAATAAATACGCAGAAACTATTACGATAACGTTATTGGCTAATAACTACAGTAACATTTCTCATTCGCTCTACCAAAGTTATCCTTACATCAGATCGAAGTTTCTCGTATCAAGTAATCATGCGAAACCAGTAGCTGAATTCAACTTCCTCTTCTCCACTATTCACTGCCACCGTCCAACTCGCTCTGCCCTGTTACTACTCCATTGTTCTCATCTCCGAAGAAATTAAGTTGCGTTTAATAAGTTTTCAACTTTCCCACCTTCATTTTCCTGGTTTTACGGGCTAAGTAAATCTTTTTTTTTTACCAAGCACCGTATTATACATTCAAACATGCTGACGTTTACTTCTGCCTTCTCTCTAAACCTCCTACCCTCGTAAACATACGCAGTAGTCGAAGTTCGATCGGCAATTCAATTTATTCGACGGGCTCAAACGCGCGGTTCCATATTCAGTCGACGCCTAAGAAATGTGTGGCTGTATATATGTGTGTGAGAGAGAGAAGAGAAAGAGAGGAGAGTTGCTTTAGTAGTAGCAGCCACGCCAAGTTTGGCGCGAACCACTATATATACTTTGCGCATTCTATTTCACTTCGTAAGAATGTCTCTCGATCTTTAATAAATTCGCCTCTCAATGCACACTAAATGTTAATTCGCGTTTGGTAAAATTACGGTTGTGTCATAGCTATTTGCGATTATTTATTTTTGATGTATTATTTGCGAGGAGACCGGAAATTAGTTGTTGAAAGAGTCATCAGTTTCAATTCTCTACGCTGTTGTTGTCGTCAGTGGCATCAACTGCAATTTCGGGGTAAATATTACAGTTAACGCTGCATAATAGCACTTTTCGTAATGAAAATAACATAGCGGTGACAATTATACATTTGCATAATTTGTTTTACTATCTAGTAGTGCCTCTGTATTTAGCAGATGAGGTATTTCAATTGTGTCTGCTTTTAAACAGACGGGAATTGCGCAAATTATGCCATGATCCAGAACTATATATAATTAAAATACTGTTTAAACTATAGCAGTACATAATTACAAAGCATAAATTATTTATACGGATAAAAAAAACTCATTTTATAGAAGTAATTAATGACAAGATCTATTGTACATCGATATCCTTCAAATACACGCATAACCAATATTATTTCCCGCGTCCAAAGATTCTGCATACACAGGCACACACTAATTCTAAACCTGGCCACGTTTTCAACGAAACTTTACCACAACTTGGCGAAGATAAGGTTGTTCATTGATGAATTTCTCAGTATCCATATCTTCGAAACTTCCCTGCCTGCTGTTCGTCGAGTTATATATTATGAACTGTGGCAGGTTATAATCAGTGGTAGCGCCCGTCGTCTGGGTATAGTGCATAAACTAGATGGAGAGAGCGAACTTCTACCCGGGGCCAACAACAAGTTTAGGACTGTTTTTTTTGAGACCCACCCAAAGGGAACGAGGGAGAGAGAAAACGAGAGAGAGAGGGGGAACACAGCAACATGTGGTCGACAAGCGGTATCATGGCTGGAGAATGACTTGCCACTTTCGCCGGACATGTTTTTGTCCAGCTCGTAGCTACCAGACACGAGTGAGCTTGAGGTAAGTGAAATTATACTCATTGACAGTAATTGGTCTGTTTCAAGATACTTGAGAAGAAAGTGTATATACGTGGCTTGTTTTTATTCGTGTAATTAATTTTAATGGTTTAACAAGCAAAATTTTAACTTTAAATTGAAAGCTGATGATTAGTTAAGATTAAATAAAAAAACAAAACTTTCGATAACATTTTAACTTATCCGTAGGTATTTTGTTGGTTGTTGCAACGAATTAGCGAAGAAAACTGCGGTAAATTGAAGCGAAACAATTTAAAAACTCCGAGAGAACTAAATTATTCCCACGAGAACGGAGGGAAAAATAATAATTCCATTTCATGCTATTTTTCACAGAAAATAATCGTGGAAAAATCAGCTTTTCACGCGGTAGTAGTAGCAGAGAGCATCAAATTTCTCCGAGCTATACTGTCAAAAAAATGCCAGGCTTGCCAAACGGGACAATTTAATTTTGTCTTTCCTCTTTGTTTATCTCAGCGGTGTCCTCTGGGACGTTTCCTTCCTTTCTACTCCCCGCATCGGTTCAAGTCTACCAAAGAACTCTTCCCTCCTTCCCCTTTTTGGCTACTGCGACTCTTCTCTGGCATATCGGTTTCGAGCGCGCGGAACTTCGCCAACTGCGTAACGACTGCCGGAGAGAGAGAGAGCGGAATTATAAAGTCTACGCTGTATGCTATACCGTCAGCAGCCTTCTCTCACTCTCTCTCTCTCTCTCTCTCTCTCTCTCATTCTTGATCGTTAATGCGGAAGTTACTACGTGCGAGTAATAGCATTTGCAACTTGCACACTCGTGTACCTGATGCAGATTCTCGTACTTCGGTATATAGATCGCGAGCTCGGAATGCTGGGCCACTTGTCTTGTAGTTTTGTTCTTTTGTACATTTCTTGATTCTCGTTTCATCGAGTGCTCACCCTCGTTATTTTCTTAGTTGAATTTCTGATATTAATTAATTCTCTCGACTATTTTTTAATTAGCCTTGCGCACGTGCGCTTTAAGCTCTCGACGCTTGGAGGTATGTGTGTTCCGTTGCTACTTTCATTATGGCGTTAAATTTATTAGAATGGTTAGAATGAACGACAACAGCGTTGACTATGTTTCGCACGAAAACTGTCTAACAGAAAATATTTGTAGCTATGTAAATCCATTCGATATACTTATTTCAAGATATTTTTGGGGGAATGTTGGATACTATGACTGATTTTAATTTAATACACAACTCTGATGTAGATGTCAGATACACCGAACCGTCATTTTTCATTAACTAACAATCCACAATTTCCCTGCATATATCAAACCAGCCGTATACCGAATGATAATTTTAAAAAAAAAATGGAAAAAAATTCCGCAACATTGACGAAAATCCGACATTTGCATGGATATGTGAAACAAAACGAGGAACGCGAAGCGCGTATAAATAAGTATTCCATTGCATTTGCACTTGTTAAAATAGACTGAAATTCAATACGTCACGTATGATTTGGAGCGTATTTCTGTAGCGATATCTGCAGAGCGCGGACAGCATTTGCTACGTTTCGGGGGACTGGAAGGGAAAAACGCAAAAATAAAAATAGCACGATGTATTTTGAAGCAACTATCAGTCAAAGTTCGATCACAACTTTTTCAGCTCTGTTTGTTCCGCTAAAGTTCACAAGCGCTCTTTCGGTTAAGCCACGACTAGCAATGTGTAGCTTTCTCCCCCCTCTTCTCTTCCATTATTTCCCGAAGACAACTTGAAATTTCTCCTCTCCCGTGTCAATAAGTTCGCTTAATCGTACTTCATACATCTCTTATACCCGACAACTGCATTCGCTTCTTCTTTTATTTTTTTTTAAATCTCTTTTAAACTTTCTGCTTCACCGCCTTTGCTATATAAAATGTTTCCTCAACTCCACTCCATTGTTCCGCTTCCAGCAAATATACGTACATATCCCAGTGCCATCCAGTTCGTTATTTTTGCAACTAGAGATATGTGAAGCGTTGAGTTTATATCGAAATATTTACGTTATGAATCATTAATCAATACTTATGCTCGTGGCGTATTGTTACGCCGCATGCACTGCGCGGCTGCATGGAATTGCATTCCATTCCCAAAATTAGCCTCTCCCCCTGGCGAACCACGCTACGCGCGAAATATATTTACATCGTAGTATGGCTTAGCTTCGTTATTTGCAAATTAAACCATCGCTGGCAAATAGACTGCTGATTAAATTTGTACCTTCCACGCGCGGGTATAAAGCGCGCGTCCGCTCTGTGAAACTTCTGTTGTTTGCCTGTACTCGCGCGGGTCTATAAATACGGGTGTGCGTCATAATTTTACGAATCGCCTGCTCTCTTCTTTATTGACAAAAAGCTTTCGGAGAGTGACGAGCACTGTTAAGTTAAATCTGCATGACGCTTTATATGTATATATACTTATTTCTCGCTCGACGCTTTATGGGACGTGAAAAAAGAGGATCATAAGCGTGTATATTATATATATGTACATACAAGTTCTCTCTCTCTCTCTCTCTCTCTCTCTCTCTCTTCTGTAAGCGAAATACTTCCTTTCCCATATATGTCTGCCACGCGCGCTCGCTTATTATTCATAAATGCACTTAGCTACATCATCAAATCCCGTGTACTTTGTAAGTGGATGAGGCTGCAACGCTTATAACGGGATGCTCGTGGTTTTGAACTACCGGCCGGCTCTGTTTTTTCCGTCTATGTGGAATAATGTCTACTACTAGGAAAAACCGCGCTACTGATTTATTGATACTGTTGCGTTTTATATAGCGCGTGATTTATTTGCGATATTCGCGTCAACTTTGATGGAAAGCTTTGCTGAAATATCATTTACTTCTGTGGAAAAATTTGTCAATAGAATCATGAGATCAAAAAATTCTAGAATAATTACTTTATAAAAAATAATAACCTCTACTTTATAGTAGGACAACCAGATACCGGATAATTGGGAAATATAATTTTATAACATATATTTCGAATTAAAAATTCCCATTGTACGAGTTTAAAACAAAATCTCCTCAATTGTTTTATCCGTATAATATATAATGAGCTAAATGAAATGCTATGATTAATCCTCAATCTAAAGCATCCTTATTGTTATTCGTAAATGATTTCGTTGACATGTATATATAATCGAAATTTCACAAGATAAAAATTACCAAAAGGATGAAATCTCACGTCCACACGTGTTACGAATATATATTATTGATATTCATTAAAAAAAAACCTGATAATCTCTTTAAAATGCTCCCGGTGACAGATTCAGATATCGCATTTTCCGCGCAATGTAATCCCGATGAAGCGCAACTCGCGGTTGGCCAGCCATTTCGCCGAAATAGAAGCTGATGCGCGTTGCTGCTGCTGCTGTTGCTACTACCGCTACCACCGCTGCTGCTGCTGCTGCCGCCATTGTATAATGGAAGAGATCGAGCGATGCAGAACGTAACGTGCGAAGCCTTTGAACCCCCCCACCTGACCCATTGAAATTTCGCGTGCGTGCGTGCGTACGCAATCGTTTAATGCGCCAATGCACGCGCTCATATCCCACAACGAGCGTAGACGTTTATCGCGGTTACTATTCTATGGTTTTCTTTCTTCAACACTTGTTATTAGTCGTTGAAGAAGATCAGTGTACATATGTATGTGTGTATGTAGGAGGGGTGATGATTCATCTGTGGCTATGGAAGTAAGACGGTCGTTAATCACAACGGCTCGTCGGGACTCCGACGCTAAAATAATTATCACGACGCTCGCGGGGTAGAATAAACTGCCGGTCATTTTTCGCCGTTGTATAAGAACCTAGGAAAGGTGCGGAGGAAGTGAGAGAGAGTAGAGAGAGGACCTAATCCCTCATTTCTCACCGACGCCCGCGTGCGCCCTCTAGCTTCGGCCCCATTAGGCACGTATTAATACGTTCGAATGGCCCGTCAAAGTATATTTCTCTCCCTCTCTTGAAGCTTCCACTCGGGTGTGGGGGAGTGGGAGTGAAGAACTATGTGTAGAATAAAAGTAGGATAGGGAAGGTAGTCTCGAGAGCGTGTGTGTAAATTATGAAGTGGTCGTTATATTAACCGCGCGTATACTCGGCTCTCATATTTACTGCACGAATATATGTATAATTCTTAGGTAGCTGTAGTGTATTCCATTCGTCGCACACTTCTTGCGTATACTTTATTTCCTATTCCCTTGTCGTATAGAGACGCATATACCTTGATATGTCGCTTAATAGGCGGTGTGTATAATATGCTTATATTGTAGTGGTAATTTTCCTATTTGCTTGCTTTTATTAAATATTCTGGATTACATTCCTGATAAATGAACTGTTTTATGGTTCTCTTATGAGTATTCTTATTCCTCGCGTTATCGAATAGAGTCATTTGCGTTTTGAGGGGAGAAAGAAAGATTAGTAATGATCGCCTATCTGGGCGCGTATGAATTTCACTTCTTGTAATGCATTTATGCGCAAGGTAGAGTTCGGAAATTAGTGGTAACTTGTACTTATCTCGCTTCTTTGTAGGGTAGAAATTACTGATGGATTGTTACAAATTTGATCATCAAATAGACCAATTATGTAAAAGTCTGACTTACTACATCTTTACACTACCTGTCATATTTGTCAAACTCCAGTAATGAGTCGAAATAACTATTACAAACCTATCATCCTCGTCACACAAAATCTTGTCGACCTAACCAAGATAGTACATCATCCACTTTACTATCGCAGAGCGGCCTTAGAATCCTCCCTCAACTTTCTATATACATGCGCCAGTTGTGCGCTTGCTACGCATTTATCGTTCCCTCGTGGGCTGCGCAGCTCTCAGGACTCAGACGGCAAAAAATTTGCACACGCGTTCGCTCGCTCGCTCGCTCGCTCGTTCGCAAAAAGAAAGAAATGTTCATAAATCGCTCGGGTCGAGCTGTGCTGTGTGCTACGCTCGCTCGTGAGGCTTCTTTCTCATGCAAATTCCAGCCGGAGTTGACAAAAGTGAACGCCCTCTCCTCTCTGCCTATACAGGGCATACGTACGTACGCAGGCTTCCTGGTCGGTGGATTTCATTTTTTTCCTCTCTGTCTTTTTTTTCACTCTCCACTTTATTTCATGCCTTCGTGTCTATATATATATATATATATATGGCAAGAGTGTGCACTCGGCACACGCACGTACGAGTATAGCCCGCACCTGGAGTTTCGCCTCGCGCTTTGGCTTTTGAGTGTCATTTCCCGTAGTGGGCAACGCCGGGGTGCAGTGGTCGGTACAAAAAAACTTTAATAAGAGTAATAGAAATAACCGACCCGAGCCCACGCGTGCTATATATACATGTATATATACATATATACGTGTGCATGCTCGGTCAATAGCACTACTGATTCGCTCGGCTACAATACTACATACCCTCGGCGCGGTTGGCAAATGTACTGCATGCCGCTTGTAATAAGTGCTGTGCTCACGCCAGCAAGTGTAATGTTTTTTTCATTGTGTCCCAGGCGTTTTGTTGTCAATCAATAATGAAACGTGTATGGGGATTATGAAAGAAGCGAACAAAAATGGTGGAATAAATTGAGTTTTTTTTTTAAATATGAGTTTTTATATTCAATGACGCGGATCAAGTGTCATTGAATATTTGATGAAAAGACATGTACCATTGTGATGAAAAAAGTTGAAAAATACACTTTTATATTTGATATCGATAATTGGAAATTTTTAAACGAACCTGTTCAGAACTGCTCAGGTGTATATTGCAATACCAAGAACCTTGATTTTCTCAGCTATCCTACGGCATTCGTGTCCATTTACGAAGAGAATAGTATAGGAAGGTAACAAAAAAGGGGGTAATAACGGAGAGCGCACGAGTAAGAAGCATGTGCTGGTCAGCAACCGAAGAACCACCGCTGCCGTAGAAACAGAGTCGTAAACTGCTTAAAACGAGAGGTAATCGGCAACAAGTGCAAATGCGCGAACGTTAAACGCAAGGCGAGTGCGGAAAATGAGCTAGTACAGGAGGCTTGATAGCTTCACCCGATACCTCGCATAGACGCGCGAGAATGGATGTACCAGGAGGTAAAATATGAGAGGGAGAGAGTGTGTAAAAGTACAATTGGCACGTTAAACCGAAGTACGAGCGTAGAGTAGCTAGTGGTAGATGGGATGATTTGTTAGGTGAGATTGGAAGGTTCCATTTTGATGTAGAAAAACAAAAACTAGAATTTTATGTTTTTAGTGTGTAAGGTATTTCATAGTTTTACACCGTTCCGGTAAATTAATAAGTCAGATTTTTTTTTATTTATCGATTATACGAATTTCCTTTTTTTACTAGAAAAGTGTATTATTTGCTAGTCAAAGATTTTGCTCAAACTTTGGATTATAGAAATAGGTAAAAAGCTGGAATATTAAATCTTAACGTTAAAAAAACTGTTCTGGAAAAAAGTTCTGGACATTTTTAGTTTTTTTTTTAAAAAGTCTTCAAAAAAGCCACTTATTAAAACAGTACCAATCAATTTTTGGAAGTGTTAATATTAAAAAAAAAAAAAATAAAACGAGAGAAATTTGCTTTTCTAAGAATTAAAGAATGTGAATTCCATCCAAAGTTGCAAAAAAATTTAAATTGACCATCACGCATGTGAAGTGCACCAAAATATGCAGATAGTCAAACAGGTAATTTGAAGGATTAAGCGTTTTCGATGTTCCATTTTGATACTTTTATAACTTTGGAAAAAATCCACATTTTTGATTCTTAAAAAAGTAAATGAAAGCTCTTTTTCTCTAGATTTATTTATAGAATGATATTTCAAATTTTCCAAAGTTAAATGGCTACCATTTTAAGAAGAGGCTTTTTTCAACATTTGTTTTAAAATAAAGCTAAAACTATCCAAAATTGTAGTTTCTTTTTTGAGGGTTAGAGTCTAATACTGCTTTCTTCATATTGCTATATCGAAAAACGTATCTCATTGTTTGAGCAAAATCTCTGACCCGCAAGTAGTACACTCGCCTAGTCAGTCTTTAATGAAGATAGTATTTATTTTCAAGGCAAAATATATATCATAAATAGTGATTGTTGTAATAACTATTAGTAGTTAAGGTATTGTATACTATATTTTATTACTGACACTACTTTAGTGGAAAATAATTAATACGAAAGGAATATCGATTTAATGTTTTATCAAATCCAGTAACTCTGCGCAGTCCAATAATAACCTATACATTGTTCGTTATTACAAAAGTTTTCAAAGGTTACACCTTTGTTTATATTCCTGAAAAGAAATTTCATTTATTTTTGTATGAATAATTTGAACTGTGCCATAACTAATGACATTATGTTTTCGAAATTAAAAAGCGTAATGCCAATATTTCACAATCAACCTTTAAAACTATGTATTACTGATTTCTGCAGGGCAGCAGCATTGATAAAAATTTAAATCAATATATTTTCTTTCTATTAATTATTTTTACATGTCGTCGCATTTGGAAAATGGGTAAAATATCCACCGCCAGCTATGTCATTCATGCTACTCACTTACGCCAAAATATAAGCCTAGTACTTCCGATATAATCAGTTTAGAATGGGATTCATATTGCCCACGCAAATGCAAACCGAATAAAAAGTAATTATCAAACACAAAATATTAATAGTATTGGAAACGAATACATTTTTCTCTTTCTAAAATCAAATATGAATGGTATATCGTTATTATTGCCAACCTAAATCGGAGCGAAAAAAATGAGTCCGCGAGATAGCACCTTCTTCAATCGGCTGATGAGATAGCGCCTTTTTATTCGGAGGCGACGATGTGCAGCCAACCAGTGTAATACTACTGAAAGCTCACATGTAATTTTCTCAATAAGCCGTCTTACAAGACATTTCATCGATTGGCACTCCCATCTATTTATTACATTCTTGCTAAAATCTGTCTCGCACCTTCCTTTCCGACAAAAAGGAAAACTTCAATCTCTATGAGTACTGCTAAAGCTTTTTACACAATACTATGCATTACGAGCAAAATACGCATGCATGTAAATGCTCGCATAATACGATTCCACGCGTACGTAGAAGTGCATCCCATATGCGTGAGAGTCGCTACAACGACTGAATCGTCTAAAAGTTGGCGCGATATTACGCTTTTTTTGCGAATGAGGATATATAGGAAGCGGACTAATAAATTTGATAGAACTTTTTCGCGCGCGTTAGCCCAGTTCCGCGCGCGGTTCCTTTATGCGCTCGGGGGAGCTTACTCGAGCGCTCTGTACGTGTATATACCGTCATTTCCACTTAGTGGCTGTTCACGTGCGGATCTGCGGGAAAACGTGAGATGTGTGGTTGGAGGAATATGGGATACGAAGTGCTTAGATTATGATAGAAACTTGTTTCTCTTCTGTGTATATGAGACCTTATACGGAGAAAATAAAAACAGATTTTTGGCTGGAAGTGGGTGCATTAAATTTTATATTGTAGAATTGAATGGAAAAATTGTACAATGGATAGTGTGGCCCTTCAATGGTTATAACAGATATAAAACCTTCTATATGGCGCTACGATTACGCTAGTCACTGCATCGATTCTTTTTCAGACAGATAGAAAACAAGTGTATTCAACCTTTGATATTCCATTTTACCCCCATAGCACAAATGCTTTGATTAAATTAGCATTAAAAAGCGCGTAACAAACTTCCTAGCTAAATTAATTGTAAGTAAAATGACAAAAGAAGCACCAAACGAACCAAATATTATGAATTTAAAAATAATTTTGATGAGAAAAGCTTTGAAAAAGTGTTCGCTACAACTTACCTTATATAAACCCATTCCACGTAAAACATGAACCTCGTCACCATCTTTCTATTTCTTTTCGATTTTCAAAAAGTACATCTCATCCTACCATAATCTCACTCAGCGCTCGAGGTCAAAAGTACAGACTGGAATTCCTTTCCGCAAGGGGACCGCAGCGCTAAGAACGCACGTCCCGCATATATAGCTATGTAAGGGCACCACGAAGCAGTTAATCCGGCCCTGTCCGCTGCAGTGGGCAAGACAGAACGCTCGCACCGAGGAGATTTACGCCCTCCGGACGCCGTTGGGAGAGTACAGGCGGAATATTATATGCCGCGGCAATAGCGGTGGTGGTGGTGGTGGTGGTCGCGCGAGAAGAAAAAAGAAAGAAGGGGAGAAGGGTCTAATGCACCACGAGCATAACAATACCCAGGTTCCCTTTTATTTTCGGCGCCCCTGTCTTCCTTGTGGTCACCCCCTTTCCCTTTTCTTTTTTGTACACGTCGACCCTACCACAAGTGCCTGCTTGCACGCCATGCTCTTGTGGTTCTGCGAAAAATTTCGAGCGGTCTTACGCGCGATTGTTCATTGCCTAGGTAATAAAGCGGAGATTTCGGAATTGTTTGCGTGGCAGTGGTACTCGGCGTTGGTACTTGTGAGTCAAGGGTTGGATTTGAATTAGGCGCCGTTGGAGTGGCCATTTTTTCTTTTTTAAAGCAGCTGTCGTTATACAAGAGAGAAAGAGAGAAAGAACAAATGAAAAGGTAACCTTCCCCTCTCTTTTTTTAGTAAAATGCATTACGTTACGTTTATATAGTCCTTTCATCGGCGAATGGCAGCGATATAATAGAATTTTCTGTTTTATTACAATTTACGGAATTGAATGAAATTGTGTCCGCCATGTGCATACGTCAAAGGGCACGGCTCGTGTATAAATATTTTTTTTTGTTGCGCAAATGCTTTATTTAAAAACTTTATGAGGGAAAATATATCAAAGTGGACAATTTACTTTTTCATTAATAAAAGCCTCATTCGATCGTAAACTTTTTATGTTTTATACATCCTCGCGAATGAAGAATATCCTTTGTGAGGGCTAAAAAAATGTTTTAATGGAAAATGGTTTTCATAGGGACATTTTATGACTTTTATGAACCGTGAATTTCAACATCGATTTATCCATATTAGCATAATAAAATTAAATTTTTACGTCATTCTAATCCCTTGACTGATATGACCGATTTTCATCCAGCATCTATAACATTTTTTTTATTTTTTTCGTTGAGTAATAAAGTGGATAATAATGTTGTTAATTGGCGATGAAAATATTTATAACTACATTGGTTATACTTTTATAAGTACTTTAAGGACTTCAACGATAGGCTGTGCGTAACTAAACAGTTTTTGTTACAGATCTTTTTGTCTTGGCGCAGAGTCAAAGCAAATGTTCCTCCAGAAGCAGCTTTAACTTTTGCTTAAATCATATTTTACAAATAATACACTTTGCAAAGTAACGTTATAAAGTTTGAAAATTTAATAAATAAACTTAAGACCATAAGCACTATTTTTATAATTCCTAAAAACAATAACTCTATTGAATTAATTATTTGGCTTATTGGAAACAAAGAAAACTTTATAATATATAAAAGTTCAAAGTTAAACCTTTATGCGCTTTACATTCCGGTGGATGGCATCTGCCGTACGCGTCTCGAAATTTTTTTCATAACTCAGAAGGAAGCATGCGCAAAGGTCGGACAAATGAATGCTCGAAATAAAAATGGAAGCGTTAGCGCTTTGTATATGGCAAGTGGCTCTTTCATTGTGTAATAATACTAATCAGATTACAAATGCGTAGACTCTGTACATTCCGCTGTGAGCAATCAGCGCGCAAAGCCCTTCATTCATTTTGACCTCATTGTTCAGCTGCAATTGACTTTGCTACTTTTTCGCTAAACAATCAGCTGTAATCTTTTAACGCCACATTAAATAGGCAATTAGAACAATGGACGAGCGCCGAAACAGCGAACGTCTATAAAACGTAATTTCTTATTAATTACCCCAGCGTTACTCTGCCATTTGATTATACATATAATCTAAAGCTTACAACTATTGTCACTATCTTTCATATCCCTCGCCACTTAACAAGTTGAAATCAGCATCTCCACAAATACTGTTTGGCTCTCTATCAATTTATTTGGTAATGATGAGAGATGCTCGCGTAAGACGACATAAGTTTTAATTTATGTGCTTCTAATTCTATACTTTATGTTTTAATTACAACTTTTTTTTGGTGATTTTCTGTACGTAGTACACGTACAACAAGCTACGTGGTGATTCTTGGACCTTTTATGCTTGCGTTACTTATTACATTGTATTTCTTTCTTATCTCTCTGTTAACACTTTCTCCGTCTCTACAATTTTCTCTAAATTTGCTTGCAGCCTTGAAAAAGGTTAATATGGAACCTCCCAAACCATCATCATGAATAACCTGCTAAAGACCATACGAACGAGAATACATAATATACACTAATGATCTAAAGCTTACATTAGCTTGTTATCGAAACTATTTTTCCGCTTGGTTCGTGAATTTTCCCGTGGGAATTGTAGCCTCCGATTTCCGGGGAGAAGAACGCATTAACAGGCTGTGCGCGCTTATACTCGCAGCGCTATATATATCTCCCTCCCTCCTAGAGCGTATTTGCAGACCATCAGAGCCGAGCCGGCCGGCGCGCTATACTACTGGAGAAAGCAAAGTTTGCGGTCGCGTATACATGATACATCTCCCCTTCTCTCTCTCTCTCTCTCTCCCTCTCTCTCTCTCCTTGCTTTTGGCTTTACCGAAGAGGTTAAATAGCCACGGTGAAGAGAAAGGGTTAAGTCCACAAGGCTGTGATGTATGCGTATGTATGTATATATATAGAGAGGAACGAAGGCTACGGCAAGAATAATTCCAATTTTTCGGAATCTCCCTCGTTGCTGTCCGTGCAACCTCGAGGGAAAAACCAACACAAAGTCTGAGGAGGTGGGTGGGAGGAGGAGGTGAAGCAATTTGAGAGAGAAAGGGAGAGAAAAAATAGAGGAGCTCTCGTAAAGTTACTTCCGTCGGGTGGAAGAGAGGAGCCTCTTGGCGCGAGCCTCCGTGTGGAGTGAGAGAGAGAGAGAGAGAGAGAAACGAGGAAAGAAGGAAGAGAAAGGAGGTGAAGAGAGAGAAAGAGGTAGATTGATTTATTGATGTGTATCTTGTCGTGGACTATAAACATTCGAAGCGCGATAAAGTTAAAGTTTAAATATTATGTGTTGTTTTAAATTCTTATACTCGCTGCTGCCGTTAGATAAACGTACCTGAATCCAACAGTATATTTCAATGAAGACTTTGCTGGTATTCTATAAAGAATTGCAGGTCGTTTGAACAGATTAATTGCATATTATTCTGTATCAGTAGTCAGTTTTAAAAATCAATTTAGAAGAGTAATGTCAATTATGCAATACCCAAGGTGTTAAAAAGTACGTTAAATCAAGTATTGAACTTCGTATTTGGATTTTCGCTTATTGGTTAAGTTTTTCATTCCTACTAATTATATCCATCACTCACTGTTCCCGAATCTCTTCTAATGGTAATTTTTTGTAATGAAGTAACGATAAATGTCAGCCAATTACTGAAAATAATTATGATATTAAAATAAAATAACGTGAACCATAAAAATATAATCCCTTAAATTCTCGACAATTAATAAATCCAAAGAAGATTTAGGAAATTTTTGCGCGACTCACGGATTACCGGATCAAGGGTCAGGGGGAGTGGGGTTGCAGTAAAAATAATTTATATATAGCCTTGGGCCTCGTCGGCTTTTCCATCGTCGGGGCTCGGGATCGTCAAGTGTCGTAAAGTGTCACACAAAGTGAGAAGCGAGCCCGGGAGTCAGAGCGAGAGAGAGAGAGAGGCGTGGACTGAAATTAGTATTTATTAAGGCTTCGAGAGCAAGAGAGAAGTGTCCCCCCAAGCGACGAATAGACATTCGGGAGAGTGATAGAGTGTTTATTATGCCAGCGTCTAATTTGATCCCGTAGCGATGATTAATTTTGGGGGGGTGGCTGAAATTCGCACGCCGATTATTAATTTCTCACGGTGAGCAGAGTGTTAAATGTCACAGGGAGATTAAGAAAGGGAGGCGCGTTTATTAATATATATGTATAATATATATTTGGTAATACGTAATATTTCCTTCCTCTTCTTTTTTTTTGTTTGTCAAAGTAAGAATAATTAAACTGTTTGAAAAGATTACACAACTGTGAAAAGGCTCAAAGATAAATGCAAACCATTTCAGCAACTGTTCGCGAATTAAAATAACTCAAGTCCTCGGGGAAATTCGAGAAAAATAAGATCCATTTGGATTAAATAACAAAGGAGGAAAAGCGTATTTTGCTTAACGCTGGCGCAGCAGGAATCCTTGACTAAAGCGAATCGTGCGTCTTTACCGTCTTACATCGGTCTTACCACACCTGACTTATTCTACTTGCAGGGTAAAAATGTAAGATTGCTTTTCTTTTAAAAGAACGCGATACAGCGAGTTTCTCGTACTATTTTTCAACAAAATATTACCGACCATATTAATTGCGTCCGGGCGACCATGGGAGTAATTGATAACTCAGATAAGTTAGAAATTAATGCTTCCTGATATAACTATATAATTTTGATTAACTGCCTTTTTAAGGAGTTAAAATGTTACAGAATGAAATAATCCATCGCAAGGAAAGCTTTGAACAACAGGTATTTATTAGACCATCACTTCGACTATCCTTTTTTAGCCACAATTCGTCTTCCAGCTCTCCACTTCTCAAGAGTAGACTCACGGTTAAATTTTCAACGATCAATCACTCTCGCAAGTGCAGAAGTACAATTATTCAAGCAATTACGAGCGATACATTATCGTTGAAGATATCTCTCCGCGTTCGCTGTTCCTAATCGTCTTCTCTCTCTCTCTCGGAAAAAACAACCATCTCTCTCACCTCTCACTGGTCCCACGATCCGCGAATCTAAACAATCCATCACTCGCAATGCGAAACTCCCTCCCATGTTCCCTCTCCCTCTCTCTCTCTCTCTCTCTCTCAGTGTCTCCTGCATCTCTTGCAGCAGCAGTGCCGCAGAGTATCGCTGGCGACACGTGTATACGGTCGTATACGTACGTACAACCGAATCGATATTATCGACTCGTAGAACGCACGAGACATGCTCGCGTGCAGGCAGCAATTAATCGGCGAATGACGAAAGAGCGAGAGAGAGAGAGAGAGAGAAAGACAAAGGTACGAAGCGCGAGCGTGCACCGTTGCTGCTGCTGCTGCTCCCGGGCGCGCCATGCAGGGGGAGCAACGCGCATCTCTCTCACCGATCGATAACTACCCGCCCGCCCACGGAATCTAAGGGTTGCTTACTCCTGCCGCTCTCTGCTGCTATATACGTGTGTGTGTATATATATATATATATATATATATATATATATATATATATACACACACACACACGTAGTGTGCTTGCTTGGCCATTCTATACTAACGATTCAATCGCAAATATAACGCGAGAAGCTGCGAACGCGTGCGTGCGCGTGTGCA
>JAYJLV010032290.1:0-28153 GCA_036873485.1 Torymus texanus | reverse complement strand
TGTGTGTGTGTGTGTGTATACATGTATAAGAGCGTCAGTCATGGGATAGCCACGACGTTGTTGGGGATAATGATAATTAGCTTGCGGTATGGACGGAAGAAAGATGTGTAATGAGGAAAGCGGACAAGTGCGTGAAAATGTGAGGAGGGGTACGGGAGAAATGTTGCGGAAAGAATAAGAGAGTGCGTGTGCGTTTGTTGTTTATATATGGAGCGAGTGAAGTAGAGTAATACTCGTTGTTTTTGTATTTTATAGTTACGATATATCATTCATATTAAATTCTGATGAAAGTTTTGATGATAATATATATATGTATGTATATACGATACGTAATCTAATTGACGCGTAAAAATGAAACTGCCAACGTAGTTTAACTTTGATTATATGATTGTTTCTCGAAACTTTTTCTACGACGACCAGTGGCAACGTTGCAATATATAATACCTTACTTTAAAAAAGCATAGTCGTTTCATTTACACACAAGCATATAGTGTTTACTGAAAGGATGTTACGAAACAAAGAGCTCCCAGTGTATACACGACGTTTATTGGATTATCTCGAAGTTTAAAAATAAAGAGCCTTTTGAAATAACGGTTATATTCAGCCGGCCGGCAAAGTTACCAACGCTCGCACGCGCGCGCATGAGCTACTAGCGTTGCAAAGTGGTATTGACAAGATCAAGAGTATTACTGTCGCCAATCAAACCGATCGCATCATTTATTCATTGCATTTACGCATATATATACACGTACGCGTAAATAAAAACAGAGAATTTTCTAAAAAGTTTATTTGCAAAGTTTTCGGTAACCGGTGGAATGATGAATGTTTCGTAACAAGTTTATCACCTCGCGTAAAGGAGCAACAACAAGTGCTAGCAGTATAAATGGATGTAAAAGTTCTTCATAGAAATCCAAGTCGTTACAGTCAAGGTTTAGATATCGGTATATGGTATATAAAAAGTTTTAGGATGGTGCGCGCAGGTGCATTGTAGTGGTTTCTAAACAATCGAATAAGGTTTTGCGTTTTTTGGATAGCCTATGTGGACATATAGAAGACAAACCTCGGGTTCCTCGTTTCAACGAAATTTACGAGTTGCAGTATTACCCTTCGATACCTATATTTGTATGGGTATATTTTCGTATCGCGAATGTTTTAATACAATTTTAATAGATAAATAATTTTTGATAAATATTATACCAAACGAACATCGTTTATTATATTTTTCCAATTACACTCGTAAACTCCCCTTTTGGCATTGTATAGTTATATCAATTTTTTTATAATGCCATAAGAGTGGAAATTCCAATCCCAAGTTACGCGCGATAGTTATTGGAAATCTATTCCATCGAGCCCCTCTATACCACCGACGTATCATCTCTCTTTATCCCACGAAAAATGTCCGCAGTTATAGGATTTTACCTCTCACGTTTAATACGCATTTATATATAACGACGCGCACGACGTGAAATGTATATAGATACGGGAACGCAACGTTCAACTGTGGATTGTAATTATTAAAAACCTAACGTATTTCTGATTTAACAAAAACCATATCGGATGGATGTGTATATATATATATATATACACACATATATCAGAAAAGATTGAGAAAAATCAATGGCCAGTGTGTAGAGAGAGAGAGAGAGAGAGAGAGAGAGAGAGAGATAAAGTCCGTAAGCGTGTATATAACACGCATGAATGCTTGCGCTCACCCGCGAGCATCTGACAATGGACTCTGCGAGCAAAGTAATTTACTAGCGCTGATTTAATCGAGTACATATATATAAATTCCTCGCGGATGAATTGTTTCGTGCAAAGACGACGAAGAAGCCTCCAGCGGCATTTATATGTATATATATATACATGCTACTGGCAGTAGATAATACCAAGCGAGTGCACGCGGAGGGTTAAAAGAGGAGAGAGGACGAGTACTAGATCGATAGGACGTTCACATGCGCTCTCTCTCTCTCTCTCTCTCTCGTGCCTGGCGGCGGCACTTTTGCCTAAACGCTTGCGTGCTAGCGCGTATATACTCAACCCCCTGTGACGTCACACGCGGCCAAATTTTCTTCCTACCCTTGTATATATATATATGAACGTTCATAAGCAGCGATTTTTTCTAAAATTATATACTACGCGGTAGAGGTTGAAATATACGTATATGTATATATACTCATATACACGCGCACGAGAAACCACTCGTGGAAATTAAGCTCTCTCTCTCTTTTTCTCTCTAGCGGGCTTCGTTATATAGACCTACAAAGCTCACTCGCGCGGACGTGGGAGTATGAGAGAGAGAGAGAGAGAAAGAGAGAAAAAAAACAGACCTTTTGACACACTTATTCGGCTCGCGCGCGCAAGACCTTCGTTATAAGATCTACAACCCGCGACTCTGCTGCTGCTGCTGCTGGTGCAACCCATTTCCTCGTTTCCCTTGAGTACACATATATATATACATATACAGTATACGGATACCAGTGAAATCCATCGGTTGGCAAAACGATGCCAAATATAAGCTAACCCTTCTCTCCCGTACGCGGAAATAAACAATCGGGAGAACAGAGAGAAACAGAGAGAGAGAGAAAAAAAGTAAACGTGCGCGCCACTTAAGCTCATTGGAGCTTGACGTCTGGTTGTGTTTATATATTATATATCGACTTGTGGCCGTCCACTGTGGTGTATATCTGTGTGTATATTATAATATATACGTGTGTGTGTCTGTGTGTGTGTATATATATTCGCAGCACGCGATGTAGAATGGACGCGGTAATGGGATTGTGTTTTCTTGCCGCCCTCCGCAACCGTGGAGTATATATAGTAGTCCCTTTTGTATATGGCACGCTGAATTTTACTGCATATGTGTGTATATATATATATATGTGCATCACAATTTGTTTGTGTCGACGACCGTCGCTTTGAGAGATTCGCGACGCGAGTATGTGAGTATATATGTATATACGACTTAATAAACGGCAGTCGCGTATGTGTATATAATACATCCGTACGTATATATATACGTATACACACACACATACACGAGTATATTTATGCTCATGTATGAGAAGGAACGCAGATGTATTGTTTCAGACCAGGGAACAAGTAGAGTATAAGCGTCTGCGCATGCAGCTCGGCTCCGACTGCAGCAACAGCGGTGACGACGGCCGATTGAGTTACGCCGTTTATTATTTCATTGCTAGACGTAATTGAAAGGCATGTACACACATGTTTATATGTATATGTATATATAAAGTACCCCTGGTACGTAAAAAAATAGCGAGTATGTGATGCTATAAGTCTCAATGCGTTATACTGAGTGTGTGTATATTTGGTGTGTAGTATATGCACGGAGGAAAGTTGAAAGTCCAAGTTTTTGTTTACACCGGCGTTTATTGACTTTCTTCGAGCGTCGAGTTATATAGCAAACGAGCGAGTGGAGTTGCAGCTGTATAGAGCGAAGAAAGTGTTAAAGCGTTAATTAGCGGGAATTCCAGTGTCTCTGGTGTCAAAGTTGAAAGTGTATTTTTAGATGTAATGTATATGTGTGTGTGTGTGTATTACGCGTAAACGGTGCTGGTATTTCACGGTTTATGTGTAGTTTAGTGATTTATAACATGTATGTATAATAGTTTTGGTTGAATGATCAATTATAATGTTTATGTACAAAAATATATAAAGGAAGAGAATGTATTATGCTGGATGTAGAATTGAAAATGAAACATCTTGTTGGAAAAATATTAATGATACATCACGATTCGTTGGCGTTCTCATTGTATAGCGTTTAAATTTAAAATTTATACTTTCCACGTGAACGAGGCCACTTTAATATAATTTTATCGGAATCGAATATTCAGGACATATACTCGTATGTATAATTAGCAAAAATTATCCATCAAATATGCAAAATACTTGTGAAAACTCGTTAAAAATGTTCCTTATTTGTTGTTCCCTCGAATAAAAAGTCATAAATAAAAATAATAAAACACAGAATTAAAAAACAATCAAGTTATATAAAGTTGAATTGAACAAATTGAAATATAACAAAACGTTTATATCGTATCCTTACTCTTGAATGCACTGCCTTTTCTATATATATATATATATATATATATGTATATATATACACCAAAATCATAATCACTACCGGCGGAAGGATTTCCATCCCCGCAACACCCCAACCACTTCCTCTTGCAGTCATCCTTCTCCTTCTCCTTTGCTCTTCTCCCTCTCTCTCTCTCTCTCTCTGTACGTCTACCCGTTCAAATTAATCCAAGGCGAGACAGTTCTCTCTCTCTCTCTCTCTCGAAATTCGTGATCGGCTCCTTTGACTATTATATATATATATATATATATATGTGTGTGTGTGTGTGTGTGTGTACGCACGCGCACACAAAAGTCAATACGCGCGCTACTAGAGCAATTAGCAAAATTAAAGTGCGCGCGCACACCGGTCATAAACAGCGAGTCTCTCACAGATCGAACCTCTCTCTCTCTCTTCTCTCCAAAAGAAAAGAGGAGAGGAGAGGAGAGAAAAAAAAGCAAAACGGAGCTCACGCGGGGAAAGAGAGAGAGAGAGAGAGATAGAGCGAGAGAGAGGAAAAGGCTATTCATACGCGTGGCTTTGAGGCTGCCTCAAAGGCGAAAGCGAATCCTCGAAACCGCGGCGCGACCACTTCCATACGAAGGCAAGCAAGCAGCAGGTATAGGTATATATATATATATAGGTAGCGAGTCTTCCGGAGAGGAAAAAAGAGAGCACGCAGACGCTCTGCGACTCGCGTGCGGCTGCTCAGGGGATGTATCCCGTTACCAAGCGAGTCGCGTTATATACGTATACCTTATATATATATACATACGTATATGAATGTGTGTGTGTGTGTGTGTGTGTGTGTGTGTATGGGTAAGGGAGAAAGGAGAGAGAGAGAGTCGTTTCCTGAGTTTTTAGTTTTTCGAGAGTAATTTAGAAAGGCTGCGAAGTGAGTGAGAGAGAGAGAGAGAAGAGGTAGGGTGTAATTGGATCGCGCGTCAAAGGGTGCGTGCGAGCGATGCGCGGTCATTTCGCGCGACGGCGGTTGAGACTTGAACTTATATGTTATATATACGAGGATTATACGACATTTTTTCCTTCTGTCTTTATAAGAAGTGCAGAAGATATAATTGTAATTAAAATTTTTTTATCTTTACCGTAGTGTTTGTTTTTGACACTTCTTTAATTTGAAATAAAGTAGGATCGTTTGTATAACATAAGTGCTAACGAATTAGCTGCTTTATACAAATTGTTCCGAAAATGTATGTTTTACTACATATATTTGGATAGAGAAGAACATTCTAAACCGAAAGTTTCTTTACCATTTTTTGATATAATAAGTAGTTAGTACTTAGTAGAGTTTTTAGAGATTAGTAGAGTATATAGAGCTAGTAATTAGTAGAGATTAAATAACTACTTACTATATCTAAAAATGGTAAAGGAACTTTCAATTTAGAATTTTCTCCTCTATCCAAATATATGTAGTAAAACATACATTTTCAGAACAAGTTCTATATGATAAACTGCGATTGTTATTGGGTAGAGAGAGAGAATACGTGCGATCGGTCTTTTATTTGGTAGGTTTGCTAAACTAGCTAATTTAATGCACCATGGAACAATTTAATTCGTGCAAATGACGTATAATCATTGCAAGTATAATTGCATCGTGTGATATTAATTACTACTAATTACAATACTTCCCCCACACAGAGTATATAACGTGCCTTATAATGTCCCAAAAATAAATTAAGAATGTAACTATATATATGGAAAATTATTTCACGATAATACGCACAAAATTGGCTTATTGATTTTTAGTGCGATTGACGTTCGGTTTATATACATATCGCATGAGCCCTGTGGTAAAGTTAATCTTGTTAATTTCGCACATCAGTGTATATAGGGAAAAGGCGCAGCTGCTGCTGCTATGTAGCTGCGATGCGCTAAACTTCGCGCTTACAGTTTAGAATAACCATTGATTTAATTAGTTAATACGAAGTGCTTTACGATGTTAACGGGCTTTTATCAATAAGTGACTCCCAACGTAAACAGATTACATCGCTGTTAATATGTATATATATACAATACGTGATGGTCTCGAAATTTATGGTTATAATTTTTTTTTTTTTTTTTTTTTTCTTCATTGATCCAAGAATCAGTATACTCAAGATAATTTATTTTCGTGAAGTATATTATATGTATGCTAATTTTGATCAGTTTAAAAAGAACAAATATATATGTGACATTGTGTGTACGTAAATATTTTACGTATAAGCAATATTTCCAAGCAGTATACGATCTATTCTCGTGTAATTTTCAATGAACATATTTACATACGAGTTAACGCATATAATCTATAATAATTTTACTGAAATAAATATCTCTCTCACTCTCTCTTTCATATTATTGTTATTGCCGGCCATCGTGTATTTATACGAATTTGTCAATAAACAAACGATACGCGCATTATAACTTCATGAAAGAACAGGTATATATATATACATATACGTCCTCTATACACCGTGACCGTTTTATTTTTAACCGAAACTTGTAAAATTTTACAATGTCGATGTACATACAGTCGAACGAGCAAAGAGCGATTATATAATAATAAACAGCCATCCACGCGCTCGGAACGCTCGCGGGCATGCCACGCAAGAGAGAGAGAGAGAGAGAGAGAGAGAGAGAAAAAAGGTTACAATCGATTTTTCTGCATCGTTTCGTAATTGTTCTTATCTCCTATTAGGTATGCATTGACCGTGTCTAATCTTGATCAGAAGTTAACGCGTACATATATAAAGAACCTATTATAGAAACTCATGTCAGAGTGATTATATTACGAAATGCTCCCTGCATATATATATACACGCGTTAGTCCTCCTATATTATAATAATATAATCCAACATCAACACTTCGACTTGACGTTCGTATACTCTAGTCGGGAATGTTTTGATAAAACCGAAAGTTGAGAGTGAAGAGGTGAACAATGATTTTAACGTAACAGCACGTGGATTATATACATAACTTTTTCTCCGACTCTCAGGCCGAGAAAGAGGTATAGAGAATGCACCAACACACGAACTACAACGACTACTATGCTTCGGAGAGCATTGTTTTGTAATTAGAAACTTTCACACTTCATTAGAAGTTATGACTTTAGCCTCCTTTTTAATGCGCCTCATCCTCGCATCATCAACATTTGCGTCACGCTCTTATGCAATCCCAACTGCAACTGTATATACTACCCGCGCGTGTACATTTATACAACTTCGGTGTATCTTTGCATGAGGATATAGCTTATATATCTGGCTTCCCGGAATAACCGAATATGTCCACTTTGTTTGAAAATCGAGATAATCTTGAATTTTGTATCGTTAAATAGGCCTTTTTCATTTACCACTTGCAGTAGTAGCCAAAATAAACGTAACTAGATAAGTCCATTTTTTAAATTTTGTGCCTGGAATAACCGGATTCGTTTATCGTAATTATCATTTATTTTATCTATCCAAATTTAATGTGAAAATTTCTATATACTTTCAAATTAGAACCATTTAAAAAATTTTACAATATTAAAACAATACAAATACAATACAAATGATCGTAAATTTAATAGGAATGTCAGAAAAATAGAAGTTTTTTTAATAAGTTAGAAGAATTCATTGAACAATTGCTAATTTTGTAATTTATTGACCCGTTTCCTGATTAAATTAAAGAATACACTCTACTACAAATCTGAATCTGTTTAATCCACCGTGTAAATGTGTTTTAAATGTGTCAATTGACTACACAGAGAAAAATGTTGTAGTAAAAATTGCCATGTCTGATCGTAAGTGTGGGACATACTCGAAATACCCCAAAAATTGCCATAATTAATGATAAAAATTGCTATAAATTTATAGTACACTTATAATCAGACATGGCAATTTTTACTACAACATTTTTCTCCGTGTAGTCAAATATCGTGACTCATCTCGTTTCTCCCGATATTACATATAAGTTTAAACATTAAAACCCGTCTTTCCCGAAAACTCGAAAAGTGGACGTATTCGGTTAGTCCGGGAAGCCACAGATATATACTTACAACCAACCCTAAACACAACGCGTTATACGACTTTTTCCGGGATAGATATGTAATAAATCAAGTCTCATACAGTATTCAGCCCGATAAATTTGAAAAAAGCTATACTCACACTGAGGACTTCTTCCATTCAGCAAATAGAGCTTCGTATTGTTTTTTATTACCATCCGCTATATGCATATATATATATATATATATATATATATATATAAAAGTATACACGAGGTGTGATTTATACTCGCGCGAGTTCTCTCACCGCTCATAAACGTCGTCCCACGACGTCAAATTGACTGCGTTCGCGATCGAAATGTATCTTATTACGATGTATCATTTTCAGCCGTAGCGAATATTACCATATAGATATATACATGCGTGTTACGTATTTTTACTTTTCACGCACGTATATGGCCCTAAATTCTTCACGTAGCCTTGACGTCAATTCGAAAAAGTGTCAGATGATGGTAGGCGATAGCGATATCATCATAGAGATCTTTTTTGATACAGTGTAGCAATGATTTGCCCTAGCCTTTCTCGTGAATGTGATGCCATTTCTTACCGAAATTGGGTTATTTATAAAACGTTTCTACTTTTCTCAGCTAGAAATCATCCCCTTTGATAAACAACGCTTCGTGGCCTCACTACTACCCCATATATTTATCTAATACAAGTCTATTCTATAATAAAAAAAGAGAATTTCATGGCCCTGAGTATAAATACCCAACATATATTATTTATAACTTTACATACTTATGAATAACCGTTCCACGCTATATAATGTATATATATACACATACGCACACACACACTCCCCATCGATTTTTCCCCTACACACTCTCCCAATAATCCTGATCACCTTCATCTTCAAAACCATATCGTCATACCTTTCAACCGCGACATGTCACCTCTACCCCCTCACATTGCAATGCCTCAAAGTTCACGAACTTTCAATAAATTTGCTCAGACGGACCAATGACCCTATAAAACTACGCGCTCTTGCTCTGCTCGTTCACTCGCTGGCGGCATAACCTCCCCCGAATTATCGACCATCTACTACACAGCAGCAATGTAGCAGTAGCAGCAACCAACGTACCAACCAACCAACGAACCAACCCGTAAGCGAGTTCGTTCAACTTCTCACTAATATACGTAGAGTTACTACATATCATCTCGTATATACATATATAATATACTCTCCTCCCGCATGTGACGAACCAGAGCGACAACAAAGAAGCTGTGACAGCGCCGCTCTCTCTCTCTTAAGAGTATTATTACATATACGCACACGTATAACAACATACATGTATATATATAATGATATCCGAAACGCACGTGAACGAATATATACATATATACCTATATATATAAAGAGACTCACCTGCTGCCTGTCGTTGATAATAGTCGCATTCAGCACAGACTGTACGCCCGTCCTCTCCGCACTCGTTCTCCTCGAGTTCCTGTTGTGCCTGGGCAGCAACGCAAAGATCCTTATATCCTTCAGGTGGACTGAGTGTTTCACGTTGTTGATGACGTCTGGCCGGTGTCACTGGTTGCTTTTCTTTCACATCCTCATGATGATGATGATGCGCTGTACATATATGCTCGTCATCGTCAACATCATCTTCGTCGTCATCTTCATCATCTTCTTCATCATCTTCATCATCGTCCTCATCACAAGCATCATCAGGCCCATGTAAAACACTACCGCCACCACCACCACCACCTCCACTACCATCCTCGAACCGTAGATTTAACTCAGCACGACATTCCTTGCAGTTACCCAGTCTTATCATCTCATGTTCCTGACAGCAGCACTCGCACTCTTCTTCATAATCAGCGCAGCATTCTTCTTTAATCAGGATTATATAGTCGGCTGCAAAGAATTCGTTCATCTTTTCGTTTATCACCACGCGGTTCTTTTGGCCTTTAGCTTTTGTTTGGCCGGGTTTCTTCAGTAAACTCTTCAGTGCCGGCCGCTCCATTGCCGGCTCACTCGTTGTTTCCTTATGTTCCTTCATGATTTTTATCCTCTTTTTTTCTTTTTAATTTCTCACTTATTTATCCTTCACTTCCTCCTTCGTTATACTTATACGATATATTATATACCGTATAACAGGAGTTATAACCAACACACACGCACACACATACACATAGAAACGCGAATAGGCACTAGGTAACAGTACCGTAAGAGAACATGTTGTTATTGTTGTTTCTCATGATCCCCGGGGCTCCGGGCGCCGTGCCGGCGAGGGCAGCAGCAGCAGTAGTAGTAGCAGCAGCTCTTCTACGGGACGAGTCGATTCGCGAGCGCCACTTCATCCGAATCCCTCATCTCTCCCCCGTACTCTGCTCTATACCAGCCAGCTAGCGTTATATCCTTGAAGGGATGTATTCTCTCTCTCACTCTCTCTCTCTCCCTTCCTCTTCGTTCGTATACGCTCTCCCTCGCCCTCTCCTCTTCTCTCTTCTCGTCTCCCACGCAGGCGCCGCTATCGATCGCGCGCAGCAGAGCAGTAGCCGCTCTCTCTCTCTCGCTCTCTCTCTACTGCCGTTACCACTCGCACACACACACTCCACCACGTTTTTCCTCCCTCGCTACGTCCTTAGAGCGATAGATGCGTGTTGCTGGCTAAACCCTCCGCTCTCTTTCTCTCTCTCTCTCTCTCACTCCCCTATAATCTCACCAGCAAATTTACGGTCCTACCGACCTTGGACTACTTTGGGGAGGGGGTGAAATTTGCTTCGTTGCTTTTCACCCTCGACGAAAAAAAAAACACACACATACTCGTATATATATGTGTATGTATGTATATATAAAGAGCTATGGGTATTATATATCGATGGTATAGAATGAAAGAGAGAACGAATGACTCTCTCTTTCTCTCTCTCTCTCTCTCTCTTTCTCTTTGGCCTCCCGGAAACACCGCGTGCACCTGCGCCAGACGCGCGCACTGTGCGCGACGAAAGGTCGTTCGCACTCGCGCCCCTTCGGCGTCGCACTCGCTATATAGTACTGTTGATGTGTATGTATGTATGTACGTATATGTATGTATACGTATATATATATACCAGTAGCGGCGTTATATCCCTACTACTGCCACCCACAGAGTAAGAGAGAGAGTGAGTGAGCAACCCCCAGCAAGAGGGAGCAGACGACGCGCGCGCGGATCCTCTCAAGTTTGTTTAAAATACCGCGCGCACATATATATATACATATATATGTATATATAACACACAATAACACAGAACTATATAGATTGGAGTGACAGGTGGATTCTGCGAAGAGTGTAGTATATAGAGGAGAAAATATAAATATATATGATAACTATATGAATCCCGGTATCTCACATCGTATACACAGACACACACACGCGCGCACGCACTATTTATATATTATATTATACGTTCACTCCGGATCTGTTTCACTTTTGTATTATTTTTTCTTTCTGTTCCACTTGTTTGTTTGTTTTTTTTTTCTTTTATAATTTAATTTTTTTTTTTTATATATGTATATGTTAACGAACTATATACTTTTTCACTGTGCTCTATATATATACGCACACAGCTATAATAACGATATACAACTTGTGTACACCTATATGTATATAGAGAGAGAATAACACGCGCGATACTTGCTACATATATATATATATACATATATATGAGGCACAGATCTCTCGCAGACGGTCGTCGTGCCGCGACTGCGCCGCTCCGCACTCCGCGCGCTACTACTGAGTGTATATACCGCCGTTGCTGCTGCCACCGCCGTTGCCGCCGCCGTCGCCGTCGCTGCTGCTATACGGCTGTCTCTCTGCGCGCTCTGCTGCTTGCTGTCGCTCCATCCTTCTCTCTCTCTCTCTCCCTCCCACTCTCACTCCCACTGATATATATACGCGACGGTGTATACTGTTTCCCGTGTATATATATAGCAGAACACCTGCGCGTATGTGTGAGTGGAAGAGAGAGAAAGAGAGACATTCAGAGGAAGTGTGTGATTGACAGTATGTAGTGTGAGGTGTAGGGGTTGGTTGGTTAGGTGGTGTAGAAGGTTATAGGGGATGGTAGGTGGAAGATGCGGAAGTAGTTATGATGATGATGATGGAAAGTTGGGAACAGTTTAACGTGAGTTTAAGAGGTAAGATAGGAGGAAAGTGGTGGAGATGAAAACGTGGAAAATTATTATTTTCTTTTAATATATATAGCTGAGTTGTGTGGATGTATAAGTATTGGTTTGGTTAATGAAATTAACGTACAGCAACTTGTCATCACGTGACAAGTGCTGACACGCTGTATATGTAAAATTATTACTTATTATATTCATCACGTACATATATAATTTAATCTATTAAGAAATCTTTTATATATTGAAAAAAAAAATTATATCTTGACCCAGATAAGATGTCCCGAAATCATCGAAAATACAATCAATAGCCCTTCCTCAGCATGTGTATATATACATATATACACAACGAATCGATACTAATCTCCGGCATCCGAAGCTCTCCGCGCAACCCTCGCGCGATCTGGTCTGAACGTCCGTGCCGTTACTACTGACGCAGGACCGCCGGCCGTGATTTATACCACATTTGGCCTGGCCAGATATTATAGGTATATATATATACACAGACAAACACGTAGGAAGTATGTTCTGTATATGTACTTGCAACATCTTCGCACCCGCACCTGACCTAGATAATAATGAGTATAGCAGTGAGAAATATGGGAGCTTCATTTGGAGAATTTACCTATATAATCGCGGTTCTTTTCGTTTTTTTTTCTTTTATTTGATTTCTTATCTGAAATTATACAAGAGATATAATTTATATATACATACGGTAGCTTAGTGTGTATATACGAGGTTTATTGACATTAGATTAAACGAGCGGTGAGGTGGAGGTAGAGAGAGGAATGACTTTCGAATGATATGATGGTGATATCGAATGAAAGTGCGGATATATAATTATAAGATGTAAATTGGAAACGATGAAGCTCATTAGAGATTTGAATTAGAAATTCTGTAATTTATATTGGATGTGATCGTGGATGGCTGTTAACTTATTTATATGTGGTTTATAGAAAAGGAAAGTGGATTGGGTTAGTAGTCATAATATAGTGATATTATGGGAAAATTAAAATGTTTAAAGATACGCTAAAGATTATAGGTTTGGGTATTCTTATTTTATCGTTTATTTACTTCGGTGATTTATGATATTTAGAATATACGTAAGTATATAGAAAAATAGAGTTGTTTTACTCATTACAAGATTCAAAATGTATATATAAGTATACTCTCAGGCTGAGCTTACAAAACTAATAAACTTCAGTGCTACTACTATATACAATCCTCCTAATTTCAGCAACAACGCTAATAATAGCTTGTATTCAAGACATTATTCAATTTCACCATCAATGTCCTACGTCGTCATTCGTGCGCTGCTTTCTTACCGTATTTTTTTTCTACGTAAACGTGAGAAAATCTCTCATATTTCATACAAAAATCTAATAATGCTATGTGGACGAGTAAGACATTGCATTAAGAAAAATGTGCGCTGTCCACTTCTCGTAAATTGTATTTGTCTTTCACAGTTGATCCTTGAAAACGAGGTTGCGACAATTTAAGAACTTTTCCATTAATTTATAGCTATCGCGCGCGGGCGAAAAGTTTTTTTTTTTTTTGCTACACAGCGTCTTGGTCATATATCTTTACTGAAACATTAGTTTAAATCAAATTAACGAGACCAAAAAGTTGATGACACGGTAACTTTAATCTCAAAATAGAAGAAAATTTTGTTAGAGGATACAGATAGTGGGGGTAAAATGCGTGAGAATAAATCTTTTGAAGAAAAACAAATTTAATTTGATTATTTATAGAATACTTATGGTTATTGCATCGTGGTTGATAATCTTGTGTGTTTTAATAGTTGAACAAAAGATTACGAAAAGTGTAAGTAGGATAGAAACGTAAAATGCGTGTTACATTATACTATTTGCATTAGTATCACTCAAATATTCTGTACTTTTTGCTTATTTATTAAAACTTAATTGAACAAAAAAGTGTGTTAATAATTCTGATTTTGATACAAAATTTATGTTGAAACTTAATCTCCTTTTCAGCTATGTACAAATCTGAGACCTTATTAATATAAAATCTATAATGTAACAAAATAAATTTACTTGGAAAAATTCATGGAAAGAAAGTTGTCATAACTACGAAACAAACCGTGAAAACATTTGGGCATAATCGATAACTACAGCACTATACAATAATGCTTTTATTTAAGCACCTGCTAATGACTCACAGTCCCTTTGACATCCCTTTTAGTGCAGTCCCTTTACTATGACACTCAGCCTTCTACTCGTATTTTAACCATGCTCACGTTTGGGAACTCCTTTTCGAGTCAGTAAAATATTTAGTTAATGTCTTTCGTAGTTATATCTTTATATGATTTTAAATGTAGAATAGTTACGTAAGTAGAAGTAAAAAAGATAAAATAACGAGATTTGCTCGATTTAATATATATGAAATAATGAAAAGCAAAATCTAAACTATATAAGCTATAGGTATAGGGCGTAGTAAACTTTGTGGGATAATACTTGGCATCGCGTTTCAATAAAATTTTAAGGGAGGTACGCGCGCAACAGTAAAAACTTTATGAATATGAAGTTGCACTCTCGTAACAGACGAATGCAAAACATAATTATTTTGCATTCTATTATAGAAACAAAGTTATACTACCGAAATAACTTTTTCATTGTTCCTTCTGATAGATATTTTTATTGCGACTAGTAAAACAATTGTACATGCGTTAAAATTTAACTGTAATAATAACATGTACTTCCGCTTCCTGCCTGTAATCTCTGTTCTATTTCTTATAATTATCGTAATTACTTTGTTAATTAACATTGTTTACATGAATTAACCGGGAAGAAGGGCTTTGTAATTAACGATACTGATAAAAATAAAGTCACCAGCTCGAATTAAAGTTCTTCCAGGGACAGTAGATATATTCAACAATTATAAATAGCAACTCCAAATTAGGTAAAATTTAAGTAAAAGTTACAGTTTAATTTTTGCCTCGGATGTCGCGGAAAATTAAATTTCCGACGTGCGAAGCTTAATTAAAATCACAACAACAACAAAAAATATCTAAATTAATTTATCGCTTTGACAGAGCTTTAGTGTAAACATACTTTTTTTCACTATAATATAAAAATTATTCCAAACAAAAGATATACGCGTTCATTTATGAGAAGAGTGATGTATGAAGGTTCGAGCAAAAAGTATAGCGGTTGAATTAAAACGAAAAATTTTAAGCCCTTATCTCTTATTTAATTTTTCTCTCTCCATTTTTCCACATAATCCATAATCCAGCAACGCGCGTTTCTCTCTCTCTCTCTCTCTCTCTCTCTCTCTCTATTATGAAATCGCATCATATAATAACTTCATTTTAAATTATGCGCATAAATGCAAAACTGAATGTTTCAGCAAAACCTCGAGCTTGAATTATCAATTAATAAACCAGAACGAAATCTACTGCTTTATTTACACCACATCAATTACACTCTCATTTCCAATCCTTGCGCACAGAAACAAAAAAAAACAAAAAAAACAAAAAAACAAAAAAACAACAAACATCAACATCAACAACCTCAACGTAGGAAAGAAACCTCCTTAATTAAATCCTTCGTCTTTTTCTCTTTTTCTCTCTCTCTCTCTCTTACTTCTCGCCCATTACCTGAAGTAGATATATAGCGGTATTAAGAAGAAAAAGAAACTAACGCTATATACACCTAGGAATTAAGGTAGCCGCCGCTTCTCTCAGTCTGCTACTATACTACGCGCGTCTTCTCTTGCGCATCACGCTTCTTCTTTTCTCTTCCCTCAAGGTTATAGGAAACGAGCGTATCTTGCCACCGCTACTGCTGCTATCGCACGCAGAACCATCAGCTTATCGGAAAACGAAGAAGAAGGACGAATGCGAAGGAATAGTGAAAGCGCGAACGCTCGCGCCTGCAGAGAGGGAGTGGCGCGTGTAGCGCATGAATAAGAGATGACCGGACGAGATGAATGAATAAACGTGCACGAGCACGCGCGCAAGAGAAGAGAAGCTGTTTATATCTAAGAAGCGCTTTGTGATGCTCATCTCTCGAATTATTAGCTCAGGGATGAGGTTCTTTTTGTTTGTGGTAAGCGGATATATATAGAGTGGGATAGGCTAAGGTGTGGTGTTAGTGTGGGATTTTTGGATATGGTTTAGAGGTATGGTTGGTTTTAATGTACTGTATAGAACGACTTTTTATGGGTTGAAGAAGGAGTTAAATGGTCGATTATGTGACGAGGAAAACGTAAATATAGTTTTGTAAATATTAGAGTAACCTGCATTTTATTTATTTTATTTATTTAATACTGTTAAATGGGCTAAAAGCTCTTGATACAGAAATAAATATTTACAATGGATTTTCGATATTTGTTACAAATATACAATAAAATTTTACTTTGTTATAATGTATACTTCGTGGAACAATAATTTTATCAAAACTTACATGTTCCACTGCTATTTTTCTTCATATCAGATTACAATCATTATATTTGCTCAAGAAATAATAATGCACCTTTGATTGATCACCACGATTCGATAACATCTTGCGAGTTCAGGTCAAGGTTTTCATAATGTTACCTTATAATTTGTAATTCTCTCGAATAGAATCTCTGCAGATAAATGGAATCTCTTTTCAAACAATATCCACGTGGATATACTTCATTATTTCTAAAATAATAATCCAATATTATGATATATTCATTTTAATTTATTATTTAATATTCAGTCGTTTCTGAATAATTTAGTAGTAAAATCAATACCTTTAGGAAAATGTATATATTAATACATTTAAAAGGACTTTATCGATTTTCCACTGATACGCTCAAAGTTTTGGAACAAATGATTACTTTTTATAACAAACTCCTTATAGCGATAAAAACTTTTCAAATTCAAGCAAACTACCTGTATATAATCTTCTAAAATAAATCGAATTCGCTTTTTATCAACCGAATCTTCTACTTACTATAAATTAATAAATAAAACTCCTCTGGCTAGCACGATCCGATTTTAAAATTATGCTGCACTATCTCACTATATATATATATATATATATATATATACACACACGCACACACAGGTAGCATATGCGCATCTCGAATAGAGGCCGGGGTGTGTCGGTTCGCATCCTTTGTTCTCTCGCTCACACACACATTTACACATATACACATATAGTTTTGTCGCGGAGGGTTTTCATTTTTTTTTTCGTTGCGCGCGGGCGGCATTTAATTGGGTGGAGTGTACGTGGCCACGGTTAATGAGGCCGAAGAAGTATATATAGTACTGTGCACACGTGTGTGTGTATATGTGGGCGGTAATGATTCGCGCGCTGGGGGGATAAAGTGTACGCGAGCGGTTGGGAGGGAAGGGAAGAAAAATTCGTTTGACGGCTGGTAGCTTCAACATGCGTGAAAAAGGAGTTCCTTTTTTTTTCTATATAAGCGTGGATTTTTATATATGTGTATAAGGGGTTGCACGAGATGCAAGAGGATTTAACGTTTATTAATAAGGGGGAAGATGAATATTGTGCGACTTGCTGACGTAATGAGGGTATTACGTGTCGTTGTAAAGAGCGTCGTTATATATATAAAAATTATAAATTAGAGAAGCTTTGAGGGATGAAAGGGTGAGGATATAATGATTTTGGCTTTAGGAAGGTGCATTTTGCCTTTGAAACTTTAGCGGTACCCATCGAGTGTAGATAATAATGGCAAAAAAAATGGGGTGCCTGAGGAAAAAAGTGTTGATGTAATTTATGTGAAAAGTGATAAGTGCGGTGAAAATGATATTTTAAGGTATAATGGAGCTTTGGGTGAATATTTTTAAAATTTTAATACATTATTATGATAATTTATTTATATATCAACGCATTTTATAAAATTATTATTAATATTAATTATCGTGCGTTATAATTTTTCTAAACATTAATTAAAATACATAGCTCGAATATTCTATACAGATCTTTGATGATTTTTATAAAAATACCATCATACAACTTTCAACTCAACCAATTTTTTAAAACCATTCAAAATCAACTTATCAGTCGAGCTGAAAAGGAAGAATCCACTTCTACCCACTGACAGCTACTCACCTACTCACTAACCTTCTTACAACCACTACCTGATGGCGCCATATGTCAGACCAACGACCCGACATTGTACCCACACAATCTCCTCTCTACAACACATCCATACACATCCTTCAACACACACACACACACACGTTAGCACTCGAACTCGCAGACATATCAGGCCGATGCACTTTTAATAAGACGCGACTGCTCCTGCTCTCTCTCTCTCTCTCTGCACTTGAAATAGCGCGCCCCTCTTCGCCGTCAATTAATCCTCCCCCCTTGTGCCTGTATTAACCCCGGGAAATAATGATTTTCCCGAACGGCAGCTGCTGCTGCTGCTATTTTCGCGCGCCGCGTGAACTTCGTTGACTTCCCCCCTTGGTGTATAGTAGTACCTACGAGCGCGTGTAATATCGATCCGCACGCACACGAGGGGAGAGAGAGAGAGAGAAAGGGGGACCGAGGATATAACACTATAGATGCACATAAGGGGACTTTTCGAAAAGACCGAAGTTTTTTTAGCAAAGTGAAGAAAATCGTGATTTTGGGTGTATGCAACATGCGTATTATATGCGATGAAGGGATCGGTTTTAAGGTGGGGATCGGTGGGTTGGTTGATGGCTATTTGTTCGATTTTGAAAGGTGAATTGGGGAGGAAAAAGAAGGCTGGTAGAGATGCAATGAGGTTCTTTGTTTGGATATCGTTGCTGCATTGGGTTATGTAGAAGTTCGATGTTGATAAAAGAGAACAAAATTTAATGGGAGATGAATGAGATAAAGGGATTTAGAAAATATAGGTAGATTGAAGGTACAAGGGAATTGAGTTCTTTTTTTTAGGAGATAGTGTTTATCTATATGGTGGATAAATATTTGTCACTTAACGAACGTACATATAGTTGGGTTGGATCGGTAAAGGGTGGATAAATTATCTATGAAAATATTTCCTCGATGATTAAGGTACATTCTTTGTTATTTAAGAAATTGGCTGGTAAAACAACGATATTACTGTGATAAAATTCATTTTATTTGTCTGTATAACAATGTAAATTTAAAATCCATGTATTGCTATATCAGTCTTGTCATTGCGAAATACGATTAATCATAAATAAATTTATAATTTAACATAAAATTTTTTTTGTAAATATATGTACAGAATCAACGACAATTAAAATATCAATAATAATAGTATCTCTTCATGCTGAATTAGTCAATAGAAAATTTTTTAGTTATTGTCTTTAAGATCGTGTCATATTGCTAAAATTTTACTTTACTTCTGCTTGTTTAGGTTCTTTTTTAATTATTAAATTCATCGAAACTTTGTCTCAACTCTTCTTCCATTCTCTTACAGAATTTATCTCGTCAGCTGTCTTGTTTAGGAAGGTCCGAATCAAATGTTATTATCATCAAAGATAAAGAGCAAACAGGAACAACAATTGACAGTTTATCTATACACATATATTTTGGTATAAATAGAATAATACAGAATTCCAAATACAGACTACCACGATCAACTACTAAAAAAAGAAAAAGAAAATGAAAAAACATCATATACGTACGTTTCGAAAATGAATTGTTCCCAAACACGTAAGACTTAGACATAGTTGTGGCTTGGTACCGCAGCATAAAAGTAAACACCGTGTTTGGAAAAGTCTCCTTCAGATGTTGGGAAATAAATTCTTTATACAAGGCTCCTGTGGACATGCCAAGATTAACGAATCCAATGCTATGCTTCCGCATAGAAATGCGCCTTTTAAAAGTAACGATTTTTAGATGAATGTTAATCAATGGACAGCTCGTAGGTATAAACAATGAATGCGATTCGACATCCGATCCATAGATATTCATGCCGAAAATGACGTCTTTGTCGTCCATTGTACGTGCGTCTTTGCCAGCGTAGATTATTGGTGTTTCTCCGCCCCAAAGGCTGTATCCAGTTTTATTAAACCTGAAACACGAACGATTTTAATCAACATTATTGGTACCGAGGTACAAAGTCAAAATTTTGTATTTTGCATATAAGATAAGTTATATATCAGACCTTGCATGAATCTGGTTCCGCACCTCAGCCATACATTCATGTGCTTTATCCGAATTAACCTTTGGTGAATCACCAAAGAGAATTAGAGTCGGTTTGCAATTCACCGCGGGGGCTAGTTTCTCGATAAATGATGCGACTTCAGGTGATTTGAGAGAAAAATGTGCATATTTCACTTTGACATTAGGAGTTTCCGGTATGAGCAGTGCAGTAGCTATATCACGTTTTCGTTCTTTCATTACATAATCGGGATATCCTTCTGGAAAACGTTCCTTTGTTACCAGATATTGGCATTGCACTACCAGTAGATCACAAGGAAACGTGTGGTGATATTTAGCGAAACTCACTAAATTTCAATAATGTCAATATTAGTATATATAGAAATAAATCATGGTCACAATGTACATAAAAGTAGAATTTTTTTGATTTACCTCTACTCATATCATTTGTTAATATCAATGCCAGTTCAAGTTTATTGTTAGAATTTCCAATCGATTTACAATAAGTATTGATCCTTTCTTTTATCCGTTCGGACAGAATACCGAACATATAACCGTGTGCAGGTGGCGGATGGGCTATCGACACTAATTGTAGAGGCTTCTTTGCTTCGAATTCGTCGTAATACAATTCGACGTCGCGGCTAATGTTATCGACATTTTATATTAATGAATTGCACTGTAGAATAACTATAAGTAAACTGTGTAAATATTTCGGTAATTATACCTTTTAGCGCGAGAATCCTGTATAGTTGGTGATTTTGGCGATTCAGGTTCAGTTAGTTGTAATCCAACTACATTAGTTTCCAATTTAATTTCATTTTCTTGCGATCCACCTTCATTTTTTGGCGCTTCAGCTTTAGTTTCTTCTTCTGTGGAAGTTACAATAATAATACAGGGAATTATTCGCTCTACTTTGTATAGGAAATAAATGAAAAAATAAATCTTTGAAACAAATCAGGTCAATTTAATATGGACGATAGTAAAATACTAATAAGAAAATACAATTTTAAGATTAATGAATATTAAAGTTGTTCATCATTGTTTATCAGTCTATTCATTGATTTTAATCCTATAAATTATTCAAAGTAAAATAAGATTCGAATCGTCATGTTTGCCCGATTAGCGAAAAATTTACAAAAAACTTATTAATAAAAATTTAATAAATGCAAAATATCTTACTATTTGACATTGTGTCGATTGAATTCCAAACACCTTTCACACACGACTAATTTAATTGGAATACTCAGATAGCTGTTGCTAAGAATTCTATGGGTCACATTCATTAACATCGAAGTGTAAACATATTTACAAACATTATATAAACGCATGTCTCTTTTTCTTCAGTATATAGAGTTTGTAAGAAGTTGAAATATTAGTTCAAAAACTTTACACTTTCGATTTTAAAACATATGGAGTCTTTAATAATTTAAACTTTCCTTACTGGTCATATTCAAGTATATAAAATATTTAGCAATGATGAATTTATTAAATAATATCAAATATATTTCTATAAAAACTTTTTATTTCAAACTTTACACATTTATTTTAAGAACTTTTAATTACGGTAATAATTAAAATTTTACAAACAAATAATGCTAAAATCAATTTTGTAAAAAATATTTGTACGTGAATTTACATAATAAAATAATATCGTACAACTATTGATAATATTCATGAATGAATTGTTCATAAATATTCACATATCAACACATGAATTTTATAGAATAATAAAAATGCACGCATAAATTATATTTCGACCAAATGAAATGAACTTGAATTTGCAAACACCTTGTCGAATACTGCTTTGCTGTCGAATTGGTTTCCGAGTTCGGATTGGCAAGCAGTGCTTGACGCTTCGCTGTTTTCTAGACTTCGCGTTTCATCGAACGTCATAATCAATATGGACATTAAGCAGTTTTCTACAGCTATATCTGCCGACGCTGCAATCGTAAGAATTTATGATAATCAAAATTATGCGCATCATGATTTACTTAATAAAAATATTACGTTAACATTGTCTATACTGTACCAAGATTTCCATGGTCTTTGATGATCACTCGACGTTTACACTCACCTTCCCGTTCGTCTTTGTAGCCTAACAGAAAGGTAAACTTTGTATTTGGAAAATAGGACCTCAATTCATTAACACAATCAGTGTAATAATCTTTTTTGTCCCTGGGTATGATAGAATTTACAAATCCAATGCTGTAAGCCTTTAATATTATTCCCTCCCTAAACTCTTCAACACGTTCGGTTATTGGAGTAGTATCAGAACATGATTGCAACAGTAAAGTGTGTGATTCTATATCGAGTCCATGTATATTTACACCAAATATTCCACGTAAATTAACTTCTTTTTCCGGGGTCTCCGTGCCGGTTTTAATTGGGCTATACAAAATTGGTAACTCGCCCCCCCAAATACAGTAACGTAGATCTCTAAACCTGAAAAATTATATGTTAAAATATTGTTAAGATCATTTTAAACGTTAGAAAAAAATGTTAGTTATAAATTACTGGTATATTATAAAAATCTTTGTTAACAAAGCAACTCAATATTAATAAAAAAAAGGATTATCCATTCTTATCATGGTTAATAATTGCTTGATAAAATAATTTCACATATTGGTTGATGAAAAATTTTGTTTTCATATGTTACTAAAAAATTATTAAAGCTTCCCCACTTATAAATAAACAATTACATTTCTGTTCAATAACTATTCCAAGTTAGAACCAAATATATCATAATATTGTTATAAATATTAAATTTACGTTTTGATCTTTTTCATATAAGTTGCATTAACCGAAAAACTTTTTTCATAACATCGCATATTTTTCATAACGTTTATTTACTATAAAATAACGAATTTTTCGCGTACTGTATTTCAATTCTAGTTAGAATCTGAGTCATAATTTGATGATAGTTTTCATTCTTAGAATAACTGTTACGTAGCAGAGGTGGGCCACCGAATATTAAGAAATTTGACTTCATGTGCGGATCATCAGGATACAACGCTCGTACAAATTCTACATAATCATTTGAATCTTCTGGTATATATGAAGTTTTTATGGTTACTGAAAAAGTGTCTGGTATATGAAAACCACCTGCTAGGCGCAAATGTTCAATATCGTATATTGGATCCTCAAGATGTCTCAGGCCATGTATAAGACCTTCGTTTGTAATTAAAACTTCGCATTGTATGCATAAAAAATCGTGTTCAAAAGCATCAGCTTGCTCGCCAATATTTGAGTCATGGTCCGTTGAAAAGAGTATTGTTAATATGGGATTATGCAACAGATCATGAGGGACACATTCTCGATATCCAGGATTGAAGACCATATTTTTGTGAAGCATCGTTGACACTTGCAAAGTTTTTGTCTTTTCAATTTTACTATAGAATACCTTAACCCTGCGATGGTAAAAAAATTCGTAACATTGGTGAAAAGATATCAATCGAATGAAATAAAAATATTATAGTCAATATTTACAGTCTATTGATAGTGTTTTCATGCAGCTTGCCCGTCTCTTCTCCATTAAAATAAGCGGTGATTTTATTAGAGACATCTTGTTGGTTTTCTTGCTCGAATACTACAATATAAATGTTATAAATAAAAATAATAATCATCAGTATTTTGCAAAATAATTTTACTTCTTAAATATATTTAATCAGTGATTGTATGAAAATATTCCGATATAATAATTAGAGAAAATGATAAAAATTGAAGCTCCACTAAAACTAATATTTATTATTGTTAAAAAAGTGCAACAATCTGCTTTTTGTCTACTTTTAAAAATTTTCATATTTCGTTAATTAAGATTCTTTTTCACATGACTTATTCGAAAAATTCCCTACTTCAAAGAATTCACATCATGTATTTAAAAACGATCAAAACGTATAATTTGAATTTTTATGCACAGTGTCATGAAAACAGTCTTACAAAACTCAAATTGATTGCTCCTCGGTTCTCTTCTCGGTTCGTTATTCATGTCGATAAAAAATAAACAGTCTATCATACACCGTACACTAACTAATTTAACCTGCCGAGCAAAGTTGAAAGTTGATAAAATTTGTTTGAAAATCGTCAGGCTATATCAATTACACAAGGATCTCTAGAAGCTATAACGTCTCAATGTAAACATATATCATTTCCTTGAATCTTCCATCCTCGTTGCTTTCCATTTCTCTCTCTCTTTCTCTCCATCTCTCTTTCAGTCCCCCTCGCAGGAAGGCCCGAGAGACCCTACTCTACTTTTAGGGGGGGAAACAGTCAGGGGACACACCTGTCCTGTGGCGCCAAGGCGGCTAGACTCGAAGAGATCTTCCATTTAGGGCTGGGGGGAAAAATCGTTTCTTTATTACCCGAAGTGTGCCTCTGCGCGTCGGTCGGTGTTTGATTGCCGATTTTGAACGGTTTTACGACGTGCGTATTCTTACAAAGTGCTCGATAATCTATGGATTAGAAAACAGCAATAATCTATTTAATTATATATTACTGCAATTGTTAGGTATATAAAATAATTATGATACCTTTCTAGAGCTGTAAAAATTATATTTCTTTATTATGATTGATTTTTATTTATTTTAGTATATAAAGTAATATTATAAATGTTAAAGGATATTTCTTGGAAATCTCAATGGATGAAGTACGACATTATTTTTAAATTCAATTTATTTCCTTATGTATTTTACAATTCAATTTTATCACCAGTTGAGTATTGTACAATATTTTATAACAATAATCACTTTAATATACTCATATTTACAACTATGTAACAATATATTCAGAAAAAACAACAACAAATTTATCTAAAAATTTCGTGCGAAATGTATAAATATAAAAGTAGGAATGTGTATAGTAATCTCATTGGTCGCACAGTCTATAAAAACCGTAATTTATCACCATTATTATTATATTTCGATTTCTCTAATAAATACATATTTATATCTCAATAATAAAATCACAATTTTTTTAAAAATAGAGGAATGTTTAATATTTTTTTAAGTTATAAACTACTCTATAAAGAATACCTTTAAAAATAAAATACTACTCCCAAAATTCTATTATTACAATTTTCTCGTAGCAGAAATCGAACTAAAACTATTATATATTATAAAGAATAGCCAGATTACAGTTAAAAATTAGCCATGAACCAGTAAATTTCTTTTTTATCCAATTCCCACCAGACTCTTTCCATTACTACTACGTTAACGGCTTATTAAAAATATTAATCTCCAAAATACATACTACTTTGAAAAATAAAAACTGAACAACTTGGGCACATCGGTACAACAATTGCTCGCAAAAAATCTTCTCAGCACACGACTTTGTACGGATTGAGTATGCCGTTGGGATCCATCGTACGTTTCATGAGCTTCATGAGCTCGATCGTTGATTTGTCCTTGCTGTAATGCAGGTACTTAGCCTTCTTGAAACCGATGCCATGCTCAGCGCTTATGCTACCGCGTAGCTTCGCCACGTATTCGAAGATGAATGGCTCAATGAGCGAGTTCAACTTCTCATCGAAGTCGGGCGCCGAGACCTGCAGGTGAAGGTTGCCGTCGCCTGGTTTGTGAGAAGACAAAAAAATTGGTTGTTATTGAACTATTGCTAGTGATTTTATTAATAGATTGAAGAGTACTTGAATGAGTCTTTGAGTATGTTTTCTCGGTTATCATGTGTGCGAAAGAAGATGTTTTGTTAATACTGCCGAGGGATTGAATACTTACAAATTATTAAAAAATAATATTAAAAAGTATTTTTAAGTATACAATGCAATCTATGAAAGAGATAAAACAATAAAATCTTATTTCAAATACAAGCCTCCCAACCGGATGACGGGAAACACAATAAAGCAAATTTTGAATAGAATCTCGATACTCAATTGTCCCTAAAGGGCTCAAGCCAACATCTAATCAAGTGTTTCAAAGAAAAACACTAAGGTTGAAAATTTTACGGCTATAGGCCTGACTGCGCACGAAACGAGTTTAGGGTTCTTCCCCTCAAAGACGGCGTCAAACCGAATTATTCCGTCGCTACCCCGAAAACTCCCTTCTTCACTTTTGCGACTGTTTGTTTCCGTATACATAATCAATCTTACTTATATTTATTTCAGATGCAAAGTGCGGGAACGAGAAAAGTCGAGAATATATTGATATTATCTATATAAAGTAGTATGAAATTTTGCATTAAAGTATGTAAATTTAATCAAGGAAAAAGTTTACACGACGCTGAGCCCTATATGTATTTTATAAATTTTAAGCCGACGAGATATTATTTATAATTTATTCATGATTCAAAAATATTTTTATATACCTTATTTAACATTTTTAATGAAAAATATATACAAGACCGGAATACGAATGTAATATCTTTATCGCTGTATAACATGTTGCAAGCAAAAGTCGAAAGAACAAAAACATAAAGATTGCATAAGATTATAAGATCGGTTACTTTCGTATATATACGTGCGTTCTACAAAAGTGATTGACAGCATACATTGAAGAGGACAGTAACGGACTTGTATGTGTGTGTGTGTGTGTGTGTGTATACACGCGAGCATCGTTAGGAAATATTAATCTTTCATGCACTGTTATATCCAGTCGTGACTCGGCAAAAAATGACGAATTCATTATTTAAAAACTAGATATCGGCAAAAAAGATTTTATAGTGTCAGAGAAAGCCACCGCAGCCAACGACGCGACGAGTATTCTGACCACTTTTTCCTCAACAATATATATATATATATATATAATACTTTTGCAGTGAATGTAAACTTGTCTTAACTGTATCTTCTCAATAAATGAATCCTGCTTCTTTTACGTATATAGCTATATACACAGGATAGTATAAATACAACGTTATAAATAAACATTTAGCAGATATATAGAGTCGATAATGAAATTCAATTCGAAACGAGAGCGACATTTGTGGGGCAACATATTATATTGGTCAGCGGGTCAGAACCCGTTTTACCCATTAACTGCTCAATAATCGGGGTTTAAATTATACACGGACGAACGTAAACCGATCGTAGAGTTACGTCATCTACGATAATTTCGCAAATATTATTATTACAATTCATATATCTAATAACACAACGATTTTAACGTATACATATAATATTAAAACACTTACCAACGTGCCCGAAACCAGTGATGAACCGATATGTGGTACCCTTAAGCCGTTCCTTCATCACTGACACGATCGTATAGAAGTTCTCCAGAGGCAAGGATATATCGTACTTGTAGAGGTAACCCGCATTCGTCTGCGCCTCAGCCAATCGTTCCCTCAGCTCCCAGATGTTCTACACGTGAAAGCGAATATTTGAGTCGCGTGTCGTTTTGGAGACCAGAGACACTTTCCTTTCGCGTATTGTTGCGTGCGACACGTCTATACCTATTATGTAGTGTCGTCTGTTTCTCTCGAAATTATTCATTTTTACGTGGAGTTTCCCGATCTCGAAATCGTTTGAAAAGTCACGTCTCGAATGTTTTAGTGAAATGGCTGTCACATGTCACATGTGTGTGTCTGTGTTTTCGTTATTATTGTCAGTTTTTTTTTAGTTACAGAAATAATTTTTAGAAAAATTTCTTGTAACCAGTAAACCATAATCTTATTGCACAGATTTTAAAGAATATAAATATAATAAAACCCTGGTTTCACTGAATTACATTCATTTATAACAACGTACAAATAACCAATAATGCATCCAACAAAAATCCTTCTATATACATAACAAACTATAGATATATCACTTATTTCTAACCTGGCTAAAATTTTTGAAAAGATAATACACAAAAGGATAACAAACTTTATAAAAGAATGCGACATACTTGCTAAAAGTCAATAT